>JAMLFT010005575.1:0-17303 GCA_026544285.1 Pachyrhizus erosus
TTATACTAATTTTTTAAAAAAATTTAAAAATATACTCTAACACTTTTTATATAAGATACTCTTTTATATATTACATTAATAATCTCTATAAAAAATTATAATAATTTAAAAAAAATATTTATATAATTCAAAAAATTTTAAAAGTACTTAATATAATTTATTCTAATTAATTTGTTACGACAATTTTACGGCCAACATGGCAAAAGTGAAAGTCTCACAGATAAAATGCAACTAAAAAAGAAGATGATGGTGGTATATATAGTAAAAGTGAGCATTTTATATACGAACTTTGTTATTTTTAGTCCTAGGGTTCTACATTTGTCATCTATTTTTAAAAAGAAAAATGTAATGATGTTAGATACAACTATAGTTACACTCATACAATGAAGCAGACACAAACCTTGATGCATTCCTAGCTTCTACTAAGGATGAGACTCTTTGAGTTCCTCTTAAACCTTTGACAAGAGCTACGAGAAGAAGGCTTGAAGACAAACTCAAGCTTCTTCTAATTGAGCCTTGATAGTTTTAGGAATTTCTTTTTGGATCTTGTACTTGGCCATTTGTAGTTTAGGATTGATGAGAGTGTTTGTATTTTTAATTTTGGGCTTGTATTAAGGCCAATTAGTCTTAGGAATTGGGCCTTAATTGATTTGGGCTTGCTTCCCTTTAAAGGAGCCTAATTCACCACTACCTCTTGTAGTTGCACGAGTTTATCAAGCTTTGAAGGCTTAGAAGCTTGCTTTTAAGTCCCACATTGTTGGGATGAAGATTTAGGGTGAAGCTTGGAAGCCTATAAATAAAGGTTCTCCCCTTCCTTGTAAATCACAACTTGATAAATGAAACTCATTGTGAGATTTAGAGAAGCTTTCTTTTTATTCTTATCAAGACCTCGTTAGTCTTGTAGCGGATTTCCTTTTTCTTTATCTTCTGTCTTGTGGCGGATTTCCTTTTTTCTTATCTTTTTTTAGGAAGAAGTGACGGATTTATTTCTGTCTTGAAGCATCATGAGAGGAACATAACAAACCTACAACTAGCTTAGCATATATTATTTATTTAATTATCATTTTTAATTATCACTTTTATTTAACGCAATGCATTTAGTATCATGTTGATTTGAGTTGCTAATTTGAGTTGCTACTTCTCTACTTTGTGAAACGTGTCCAAATTAATTATCAAAAACAAGTTCGCAAGAAAAATCCACATAATCACTCAATTTATATAAATATAATAATTTATATATAAATATAATAATTTAATTTTTTTCTGCTCCTTTTCTTTTAATATAGATGAAGGAGTTGGACAAAATTTTGCAAACATTTTATTTTAAAGTGTATTTCTACCTTCCATCCTTTATATAAGAAATAAATAAATAATTTATCAAATTTAACAAAAATATTAAGTTAGTTAATTTTAGTTAATAATGTCATAATTTTTTTTATTTTTACTTCACAATAAATGCATACTAAGTATAAATATATAAATTAATTAAAATTTAGATAAGAAATAAAAATATAATTGACAAACAAATAATTAATGTTAAAGTATATTTCTACTTATCAAAATAAAAAAAAATAGTTAAGTTAATTAATTTAGTTAATAATGTCACACTTTTTTTATTACACAATAAATACATATTAATTATAAATGTATAATTAATTAAAAATTAAATAAAAAATATGAGTACAATTGACAAACTAATAATTAATATTATTTTAAATTTTGAAAATAATAGATAAATAAAATTAATTTAAAAAAAAACAACAATTAAAAAAATGGATATAGTATTAATTACTTATATAAAAGGCTGGAAGAAATATTTTATAACTTATTTGATTAGTTTATGAACTCAGTTAATCAAAATAGAAGTATTTGATAAAAGAATAGTGGTTTCGTATAATTGAAAAGAAAAAAATTATTAATTACAAAAATAGTGTGTGAAATATATATCAAAAACAAAAAGAAAATAGAATATTAAAAATGTTTATTTGAAAAAGTGAGGATATCATTCTTCAATTGTACATTTTAATTTATAATACAAAAGTATATTTACATTTATTAATTAGTTTAACAATTAATTTTACTATACACTTCTACTTATATAAAATAATTTCATAACTTAAATTTTTTAACTTTTGGTTAACTTATCAGCTTTTTTATCAAACAAAGTGTTTGGGGATTATGAAATCCAAATGATCAACTTTTCTTTTTGTGCATAATTTTCAAACCACTTCTTTGTACGTTAATGAATCATTATTTAGATATCGCTTACTAGGTGCTATTTAAATAGCCGAGCTGGCAACCATGTAATCGCAGCCAGCAATCGTAACAACTAATAAAGTAGGCCATGACATCAAGATTTTCCATTATATACGAAGTTAAAATTGGAAAATTTGCATTAGTGACACAAACCACTAACCATGCTGATTCCATTTAGAGCAAGGCACAATCCTCCTATAAGATTCACTTTGAGTCTGATTAGTTGGCACGACACAAGAACATCTACTTCACCAAACAATCTCCATCTCGAGCAGATTCCTTGACAAATTCATAATCGTATCTTATCCTTTAATGTATGAAAGTGGTAGGGACTTAAATCATGGAAACAAAAGAAAAAGGCAAGAGTAAAATAAGGATAAAAGTAAACTTGTTATTTTCAAATGATTATGTAAAAGGAGACAAAAAATATATGTTAGTTAAATATTCTTTGCTGTTCTTTTTTCTCTCCACTTAAGCTAATTAGGCTGATGGACGCGTATACCATCATTAATGGAACTTTTTTTTCACATCAATTAATGTAACTAAACGAGTAAACCAATGTTAAGTTGACAAAATATGGAACATTAAACTTATTTTGATTAATTATAGTTTCATAGCTGACAGTTATCAAAACGCATAAATTAGCAAGATTAGGGAGACAAAATGACGAGAAGGCTAATTTCTAGTGCTGGTTATTTCATCATTCGACTATATCAAATTGGTACTTAACAAGTTAGCATTATATGTTTTTTCAGGATTTAGCATTATATGTTTTTTCAGGATTTAAACTCGTGTAAAAGACTTGTAGAAAAAACAATCATGTACATGTTGCAATGTTAAAAAATATTACATAAATAAAACATATGGTGCACAAACCATTTCATAATTTCTTTTTCCTGCTCATTATGCAACCATTTTACATGGCATTCATATAAGGAAACTCTGAACTCAATATGCCCGGATTTTAAATACATTACGATATTAACCCATTAAATAATCAAATAATCTATAAGGGGAAAACGGATAAACTCACTTCAAAATTGTTTCCTTCAAGATGTCCAAGTGATATATAAATATCACATAAAAAGCCTAATTCTGTTTAAATATATTTTTTTACTTTTAAAATAATTTAGTTTAATTTTATTATTTAAATTATTAATTTTTTTATTTTATTATCTCATATTTTTATATTTAATTTTATTATTTATTATTATATTAATTTTGTTAACTAATAACGTGATAAATAATTTATAAAAAAATTAATAAAAATTATCCAATAACTACTTTTACTAAACAATTTTTTTAACTAATTTTTTTTACAAATTATATATCACACATCATATATTAAAAAAATTATTATTTTTTATTAAATTTTCTGTTATTATTAAATAAATTTTTTAATTAAATTTTTTTATAAATTATATCATGTCTTCACTTAATAAAATCATATAATGACAAATAATAAAGTCAAATATAAAAATATAAAATATTAAAATTTAAAAATCAATAACTTAAAGAATAAAATTAAAATAAACTACTTTATAGCTTTTAAAAACATATTTAAACCAATTTAAGAATGTGTCTTATCTCTGGTTGCCCTAAATAATTTGTTAGTAAATGTTATATTAATATAAATATGTTCATTATGTCATGGGGAAAATAAGTGAAGGTTGAAAGTATAGCCACATTGCGCAATGAACATTTTGTTAGGGTCCATAGTCTCACCTTTAGTCGGGAATCAAAGATGCTTGAAACGCAACCACTGATCAATAAATTCATCAGTGTCGCTGAGGACACCCTTGCCTTGACCCACCGAAAGCAAATTACGAAGGAAAAGCATCACTTTCATAAGAATGTAACCTAATATCCAATACTCTTTGCTCCAATTTCAAAAAAGTATGTTTTCGCTAATATTACACCAGAGGTGTGTCCTAACAGTGGAGGAAGATACAGTTCCAAATCTACAATGTGCATCGGAGGAAGATACAGATGTCAAATCTACTATATGCATACGAGAAGATACATATATGCTATATACGACTCAAGCCACACACTTCGATTTACAGAACTACATATCTGAAACCATCTTATATTACAGAACTACACATGGGAGGATCAGAAGTCTTCATATGCCAATTAATTGTGGAAGTGACTCATATATCCATGTCAGCAAATATTTCTTCATCATACTCATTGTGTATCTCATCAACAAGCAGTCCGTCGGCAATCAAGTTACTGCCACAAACAGCATCGTGCCAAGGATGAATATGGATGCAACCAAAAGATAGATTATTAAATAGAGAGATTATGAAATTTCCACTCACCTAAAACAACTGAATCGAAAAGTTACAATCCGCTTAAGCTTTCTATTATAAAACAAGAAATTAAAGGACCATCTGTAGCAAATAGAAAAGATAGTTATTGGAATAACCTATAATAGGCTTAATGGTGGTAATGACAATTTTGACTTTAAAGCATGTGGCAAAGACAACTTTACATTGCTCCACTCTCTAGTAACGGATCTGCCTCAGAATCAGGGACATAACCGTAAATTTCACACTCCACTAACTTCACCACCTGCATCACAAGGTGTCACAGAAGTGCATCTTGATACCACTTATATTCACTTTTTAAAGAAACCATACCTCGTCAAGGGCCTTGAACAAGGTGTCCAGTAGAGAAGCACCCCCAACAGTTTCAGCCCATTCCTGCATAGACAAGTCAACCAAAACCTTGATCAAGAAAATCACTGCAGGAAAACTAATCATTGTTGTCAAGTAACAATATGTAATAATATTTGCAACAGAAGAGTCACATACAGAATGAGATATGTAGAATATCACTCCACATTATTGTGAATGCCAAACATCTCAAATGCTCTCATTCCAGCTTAAGATGTTTTCATTATGTGGGGAATCTTTATGCCTTTTTCAATCCATAAGAATAGTAAGAAGCCTAATGACGGATAAGATCTACTTCTAGTATAGTCTGAGTATTGAACCACTCAGGTAAGAACATAGCATGTGGAACAGCATATGAGATGTTGGATTCAAAAATAAATTATTGTAAAAGGCGAAGACTACAGTGGACTATCTTAACAGGTGGTCCACTGTGAACCATAATTTTAAGCTGTTAGATTAATTTCATCCCATAGGTTACACTCAACATCATCCCACCAAATTATTTCTCCCAGCCCACCACCTTTTGTCGCTGTAAGAGACGACTTCCCATGGCGGTATTCTAGTAAACAGCTATCACACTTCATATTGTCACTGAAATGATTGGAAGAGGCCTGCATGGGAAGTTTGCTGGCAGCCGGTGAAGCTTCACCCTAGGAAGAAGTTCCACAACATTCGACAAAAAGAGATTATGTTACAAATTAATTAAATCGCTAAATATGAACAGCAAGGTGATATACATATGCCATTAAAAGCACTTTTTCTAGAGAACTTCATAACCGTATACACTTCTCATAGTTAGAGAAAAGATTTGCTAAAATGCATTACACCAAAAATAATAAAAAGCATGATCTTTCACAAAACTAGACCCCCAGAATCAACTTTAAAAAGGTAATAAATAAAAAATTTGTGGACCTTAAAATGAGAGAACTTGCCTCCAAATAGCAGGGTATTGGAACTTTCAGGGAGGGAAATTTTTCAGAAAGAGGAATTATGTTGTTTTTGTTCCTTGGAAGTCGACGTTGAACAGTCAATGAGAGAAGTGATTAAGCTTTATGGCAGATTTGCGTCAAACTCGAAATGAGGAGGAGAACCATAGAAGCCATCCAAAAGAAGCCCTACACATGTGTCGTCTAGGATGGTCAAACACACGTTTTGATCAATCTCAATTTAAACTGGGTTCGGGGTGTTCAAGAGTGACAAAACAGGAAGAAGTGGAAGATGTTGTTTACAGAAACACCACTGCTAGAAATCGTCTACGACAACGGCGAATGGCAACTGGCAAGCTAGGAAGATGGTTGGGAGAAAAATATTCTGATGTGGAAGGTGTAGAGTATAACCTCTTAGATGAAATTAATCTAATTACTCAAAATTATGGTTCACACAATACACCACCTATTAAGGTGATCTACTATTAAACATATCTTTAACAGAATAAATCATATTTTTAACATACATACAGCACACTGCAATACATTATTTTCCTTTATCCATCATAGTGACAACTTACAAATACGGTCCAGGGTATTACTTTGAGAGTATGTTTGAAGTTCTCTTATGATCTCTTAAAATTGACTTCATGTGTTACCAATTATTTCCTGATTTGATTAAGATCAGGAATTTATTATTGATAACAGTAAGGATTAGTGCTCTATGTTTATTACATCAACTTTATGCATTACTTAGTGCATATTTGAATTAAAGTTTGCAAACTTAAGTTTGGATTAAACTCAAGTTAGCAAACTGAATTTGCAAAAGCAACCCAAGTTTTGTTTCTACAAAAATGAGTTTGCAAACAAAATTTTAATATACAAACGTACTTTTAAGGATAACCAAACAAATTATGAAACTGATATTATTCTTCAAAAGTACGTCCAACATCCAAAAATATATTTTGAATGGTTAACCAAACATGCCCTTAGAATCATACCATTAAAAAAATTTATTCTCTATTTTCACCTCCCATTCCTGTACTTTATGCTCACCTTTTTTTTTCTCCTTCCACAATCACTACCTCTGACCTGCACCAAGGTGGTCCATCCATCATCATCAAACTCGCCATGGTATTCATTGACCTGAACTTAGCTAGTTCCCTAGTCTCACAACAGCCAATGCAAGGATGCACCAGATGCTAGATTTTGCACATCTTTGCAGCAAATCCATCATCTATTGTCATCAAACACATCATGGTATTTTCTGTTCATTTTTTGACAGCCACAAATGGCTTCAATCATCTTCCCTATTTGCCTCCAGTCCAAGCCCTCTTGCTGCTATGCTCCACATTCCAGTAACTAATCAGCTGCCATGGGCAGTGTTTTGCCACGTTAAAAACTTGAGTCTAGTGTGTACTTCCTAACTTAATCAGGTTTGAGTTGCTATCAGTTGGCTGCAGCAGTTTCTTGACATTCTTTGTGGTGGCAACCTATTTAGTTGGTGTCATGTGACCCTTTTCAAGTGTCTGTCTGCTCTTCCATTTGCAGTTTGATTTATTTTTTTTTGCCAAATGCTAATTTACACTATTGTGCTTCATTTTGGTAGCCCTAATGTGGTTTGAATGGTTTCTTCTCTAGATTTTGACCTTGTTTAGCTGCTAGTGTTTGTCATCTTATTCTCTTCAAACCGGTAATCATTTTAGTGAATTCTTTCTTTCCCACTGATGCATCACTGCAAGCAGTGGTCCTATTCCTATAGGTGATCATTACCATTCTTTCAAATGCAATTCTTGAACATATTGGGGAAGTTTTAATTCTTGTGTATAATTGATTGTCAAGAAATTTCTGTTGATAATCATTCCAACATCTCTCCTTTCTTTGCCATGCAATGTTCCAACTTTTTCTTCAGGCTAATGATCACTTGAACCATCTTATTGAGTTACCTTTCCTACAATACCTGTCTCTAACATCTCTGGAATCCCCAAAGTTGCCTTTCCAGCCATTTTTTGTAGAGTCTAGTTTATATCTTTGTTATGTTCTTTCAAGTGATAACTTGTAACAAGCTTAAACCTTAGTAAGCTTTAGCAAGAGGAGCATTTCTAGAATATTTTAAAAATATCTCATAATATCATTATTGTCTGACAAAATGTTTTGGAGTATCTTTGATGATCTCTTAGAAGTGGTTCCCATGTTTCATTATATTTGTTTCCTTGTTCAATTAAGATTAAGAATCTAATGTATTGATATAAATAGGGGTTAGCACTTAATATTTTTGTAACAAATTATACACAAAACATATTATTCAAAGTCTTTATTTATCTCTTTTTCCCCTTTCCTACTTAAACCTCACTGATAATTTTAGATATTGAAAGTTGCATAAGACTATTAGGCACAACCAATGGCACCTGACGTGATTGTGAATCTACCAAATCTAGGAACCTTAAATAGTAAATACCCACAAATTATATACCCAAGCATCTTATGCATAAACATCAAAGAAGCCTGTAAGATCTCAGCATATCAAACACCCAAGGGGCAATGCAAAGAATAAAAAGAATTCCTGAGATAAGAAATGGAAAATATTTTTGAGGCTTCAACAGGACAGTTTTAGAATATTTAACACAATAAGCTTTAGCTAGTGAAGTTTTAGAATATTTTTAAAATCTCATAAGATCATTAGTGCACCTTAGAATGTTATGGAGCATGTTAGATGATCTCTTAGTAGTTCTTTCCTTCATTATAATCCATGCTTTGTTGTCTTATTTAATTTAATTTAATTAGGAATTTTCGATTAAAAGTCTAGAATTAATATAAACAAGGTTTAGTTAGTGCTCTGTATTTTGTTTCACACTATATATATATTATATACACACACACATATATATTATGTATATGAAGAGGGATTACATTCTCATTCTCATCATTCATTTTCTTGAAATCTAATAGTTAAGATTAGATACTCATTAGAACCATTAGATTTTAAGAAAATGAATGGTGAGAATGAGGAATAATTCTTTTAAAATTCTTATTGGAATAACTTGATCCCTCTTCATTATATATACAATATCATATTATTCAAAATCTTTTTTCGCTCCTTCTTCTCCTTTCCTAGCTAAACCCTACAATTAATTTTAGAAATTGAAAGTGCATTAGACTATTAGGCACAACCAAACAAGGACATCAATCAAGCCGAGGAATAATACCAAATATGGGACTCCAAAGCAGTTAATGTCGACAAATTATATACCCAATAATCTTATGTCAAAACATCCAAGATGCCTAGAAGATTTCTGAATATCAAACAATTAGGGGCAATGAAAATAATAAAAAGAACTCTTAAAACAAGACATAGACAAATATTAATAGTAGCACCTTTGAAGCTTCACACATGTAGCTATCAAAAATCTGCTTAAAGCTTTCCCATGATTCCTCTGCGAAAAACTGGTGAGCTTTAACTGCACTAAAAACCATTATACGTGTATGGTATTATAGGAAAAACAAAAGCATGTTCCAGCAGAATCACAAAGTTAAAGCAAAACTGTTCAAAGACTTAAGTGACCAGAAGACTTGGGAAATGGAGAGACTTGAACTCTCAGCTTCTAGAGCAACAGTTTTCTGAACTGTCTGTCAAGCCTTTTGACAACACTCCCAATGCAATAAAAAAGGATTATATAGTGGGTTGCCATGTCGCCAACAAAGCTGACAGTAGCATTACCCATAATCCTCCTTTTTATACTATACAGAAATATCTATGATGCATCATAAGATACTGAGGTACCTGAAGTCATAATCGGGATACATGTGATACAGGGTAAGAACCAGGTAAACCAATGTCTTTCGGCTGGAATGAAAGAACAAAAAATGAAAACATTTAAAAGAAACTTCAGTGCTGATTTTCATTTTCCTGATTCTATCTAGATAATAAAGGCCACCTGGTTCTGGTTAATAAGGTTTGATCTGGTGAGGAGGAATCAGTGTCAGATGATTTCCCAAAATAATCAAGAATCTGAAATTGAAAAGGTTCAAAAAACAATTAATCAATTGAAGAGCTTATTCCATGTTCCAACATCCAAGTCATTTTAACTTTAAACATCCTTTTCTTTCCACGTTTACACATGTGACATTTTATTGCAATATACTGATGTGAGAACAAGACTTTCCCTTAACTTGGAAGGTGTGTTATTAGCACAAGAAAACAAAATCTAAAACATTGTCAATTAATTATATCATTAATTCTACTTTTAAGTTTTAACACACACAAAGCAGCTTATAGAGCAAAATTTAAAGAGAAGTGAGAGATGCTATATATATGGCATCAATCTACCTCGGTCTCCAAACTGATGGAGAGTTTTTTATCCGATCCAGCATGTTTGCCTATGGAAAAAAGGACACTAGAATTTGTTAATTACTGCCCCAACCAATTCCAAAAACAATGTTTAAGAATTCACATGTTCCTCCTTACAACTATAAGCTTCGAGGCATCCTTTGATAGTACGTTCTCCCAGATTCAAATTACCCAAGAAATCGTTAAGCCTGAAAATGTTTTTGCGAGACTATTATATACCAAAATTATTCAACATAATTTAATTCAAATTCGTTTGAAATTACAAATACCGGTCTAAAGCAGCACACTCCAGGAATTTCATGACGAATTGTTCTGACAGTTTCAATTTGGTCGATTAGAATTACAGCGAAAACCCTTGCTTCCCGTTAAAGAGACTCTCCCTGCAGGATTATAGCAATCAGAAATTGCGAAACAATTCAAGACGTTCAATAATTAAGGATTCGTGAAACAGACAGTCACAAAAGCCGTGAAATCCGTACAACAGGTCGAAGTCAAAATTAGGAATTCAAATCATGTCAAAAAGAAAGAAAGAATGACAGAAAGGAGAACAAGAGAGAAAAAGTGAAGCACCGGAGACAGAGATGACGAGAATTGTTTGATTTGATGACTCTTTGGAAATATCACCAGCAAAATTGGGATACTAGGGTTTGAAAATTTTGGCGATAAAGAAAAGGGTTTCGAACCGGTGAAATTCGAATATTCGATTTTTGATTTGAGATTTGAGATGTGGATGAGATTGAGCCGGGTGGATGTTGGAGTCTTCGAGAATAAAATATTGAGGGAGGTATGATGTTAGTTAGGTGAGAGAAATAGCAGTAAATGGGCCACGATGTGGGAAAGCCCAGCCCAATTCATCTGATCATCATAAGTCGAATACCATTTCATAGGCAACCAACCAGCCTGTCTAACTGATCAAGGAATTGTTTTTTTAATTTAAGGTTCCATTTGAAAAAATAACTTAATTAATGTTTTATTAGATAAGTTTTTATTGCATAAGAACTTAGATTATAAGTGTTTAAAATTTAATGAGTTCTTTGTGTTTGGATATATATATTATGTTCAAAAATGTTTATACAATTTTAAAACATTTAGATGGATTGTTATATAAGCACTTATAAAGTGTTCCCTTATTTTACAAATTCAAGAAATTAAGAATCAAATTGTGATTATAAATACAAAAGAATTTTAAAAAGTAACTAAATAGTTAAAAATATATATTTTATATTACAAAAATACTAAAATTAAAAAAGTAGTCACCTTTTATCTATTTTTAGTTCATATAATAATAAAAAAATATGAATAGTATAATTAAAAAAATAATATTACATTATTTTAATCATATGTGTATATATATATGTTTCTAATAATGGATGCGCAAAAATAATTATGTATAAGATCATGTGACAATAATTCAAACTCTAAACATAAAGCAATTTTACATATCAAATGAACATTTGTAAACAATGAATGCAAAGACAAACAAAAACTAGTACCTTCAACAAAAGCAGAACAAACAAAATCTAAAAATATGTTTTATCGTTGTAAGTATAGGGATTTGAAACATAGATTTGTCAAAATTATCACAAGGGAGAGTTTGTTTCAAGTGATACAAAATTATTCTTGAAGATGGAAATATAAAATTTTTTAAACTTACATTTGGTAGAATAATACAACATACATTCTTGAGTATATTTTATTCCTTGTAAAACTATATTCCCAAACAAACATAGTTTTCATTCCCGACCAAAGAAGATAGGAAAGCTCTGAATCCACTACATGAAAATGCATTTTTTGAATGAAATCTTGTAATGTCCATACTACCCACACTATAAGTGCAAACCCATACAATTTGCCTTCCAATTTTACCATTTTTCATTATTGTTACAAAAAGGAAAAACACTCTTATTTCAAAATATCACAATTAAACACTGAGAAAAAATTATTTACAAGTTTGTGATGATTGATTCTTTTTATTCATACAACTTTAGTATAGGGAAAAGTTTTATAAAATCTACGCTGGAATGTGGTTAAAGTTGGAAAAGAATGATGGAAACAATAAAAATTAACTTCCTAAGGTGTGTACGAGCATTATTCTAAATGACTTATCTACAATATCTCATGCAAGTTCCCCTATATACAACAAAAATTCTAACCTAGAAACAAGGCAACATAACTAACAAACAAAAACACTCAAACCTAGAAACAAAGAAGAAGAAAAAAAGGAGAGAGAAGAGAGAATTTTTGTTGGCATAAAATTAATGGAAAAACTTTGTTTATATAGAGGTAGGAAGAAGCATATGAACATTTGGAAAAAATGATAAGGAGGAAAATAATTAAACATTTTAATGATAAAACAACAAATAAACATTATTAATAGAAATTCAAAAACAATTAATACACGTTTAAATGGAAATTCAAAAAATAATCAAGACAAAAAATCTAAAAAATCCGTTATTGTATCAAAACGAATTCTATCACATTAAAAATTAAGTTTTTTTGGTGAGTTATTAATTTTGAATTTGAAACTTAAATTCAAAACTAAAATTTTGCTAAATCACAAAGTAAAAAGTTTCACGACTTGCACATAAAACTTTCATCTCTTGTTAGTCATTTTGAAAACATGTAACACAAAATTATATATAAATTCTCCAACCAAAGTTATTATAGGCAATGTGAAATTTTGTCTTTTGGAATATCTTTCAAAATTCACAATAGGTAATGCCCAAAGTATGTTGTTTTTGGCTAGATATATGATTTCCCTCAAATACTTGTCTCAGGGAGATTGTTTTCAATCCTCCACCAATTTGTGAACTACAAAATATCATTGTGGATTATGTGTTGCAATTAGGTTAATGGAATTTGTATGAGATATGAAACCACTTGCCTACATAGATTATATAGTTGCCTTGCCAATATTAGAATTAAACCTTATGTCATATACAACTTTTGAGACATGTTATTTGTTTATAGAGTTTAGAAGGATCCCTAATAGTCTTTTGAATGTTTGATACGAGGAAGGAAATTGTCATTTTCCTTTATAGTTGGATTACTAATTGTTAATATATAAGGAGACATTTAGCCCTGGTATATATGTTGCATGCTTCTATTGCATTTGGATAATATTTTTTATTCTAATTTGGCATAGTATTTTTTTTACTTAAATTAAGTGTGCAATAAACTATTTGTTGTTATGTTTTACTATGCTTATCTGTTGAACGTAAACCAAGTTGTATAAGCTTATAATTTCTTTTTACAATCAACTTAGCTGCTTTTTTAACCAAAATAATAGTCACAAATGCTTAATATTATGTTTGTCATTATTTAAATAGTTGTTGTTGTCATTGATATTAGATTCATTTTATTTTTTCTCTTATTTTATATTTATCTTAGACTTTATATTTATTTTTTCCTATACCTCATATCAAATTTAAGGACAATAACACACCCTTAAAGATCTGTGTACCTTGTTACAATCAAACACATTCTATAATAACCAAGTTAACACTTTGGGCCTTTATACTTTTATCAAACCTATAAATTTGACTTTAAAATATTGCTCTAACACAGTGATCATCACTTATTTTAGATTTTAAAACCTATAATGAAATATTTAAGGTTAATGAATTTATAACAAACTTTATTTATTAATTCTTTTAGGCCAATATATTTATTTTTCTTTGGTGTGGGATTGTAATTAAAAGACAAATTGTAAAGTTAAACAGGTGTATAGTATATTATTTTTCATGACATAATTAGATTTAATCGGTACTTAATTATTTTTTTTTTTAAATAATTATAATTTCACACTTTAAAGAAAAACTTATTTACATATTGCTACTGTATCAAAATTAATAAAACAAAATCTTTATATATATAGTAATGTTAATAGTTACGAGAACAAGTTTAAAATGTTAATAGTATCTTATAAAGACACTTGATATGCTCTTGTTAAGGTTGAAAGGGAATTATGCTTAACTCTACGAGGAGATTACAATCCTAACTTTTGAAAGGTTAAAAATATCATATCTTTTTGTTATAAATATATTAACTTGATAATAAAATAGTTGATCTTAAAAATCAACCAAGAGAAAAAGATAATTGATAAATATTCAATTACTTCTAGATGCCTAAGTGATATTGCAGTAATTGATAATTGTGTTTATTTCCATTCCTAATTTCATTTACTTATTAGTTTGTCAATTCACTTTTAGAATCAAAACTATTTTTTGGTATTTTTTTCCTTTATATATATTAAGAACAATATGTAGGATAATTGTGTAGTTAAGACAAGTGTTAAGCCATGTTACGAGCATGAAAATTCAAATTTACTTTTAACGTTATCTTTTCCCGACCTATAATTCATACTAATTGAAGTTTCAAGATCCAACTTTTATGTGGTGTCAAAAAATCAATTTATAGTCTATAACACCAGCAGTGTAGCACTGATTTCCAATAAGACACTTGGCATGATATTTTTTTTCTTTTTAAACTTTTAATACACATACATATATATAAAAGACATATCTTATTTTATTTTATGATTTTGTGCAAACTATGGAAAATTAAAAAACGTTATTTTTTAAAAATTCATTATTAGTTAATAAATTTTAAAACAAATATTAAAATGTAACATTAACAAGAGAAATCATTGTATGTTGTCCCATCAACATTAATATAAAATTAGATAATCAACTGATAAAGAGTATAAATCATTATTCAAGGTACATTTTTTTCAAGAAAATAGTAGTTAACAATGGAGGATTTTTACATCAAATACACATTTATATATAAATATATACAATATAAAATAAATGGATATAACCATTTGACAATATTTCATTATTATGTATAAAAAATCTAAACATGCATTTCTCTTTTTTGTAATTTTTTTTTTTAAAGAATTGTAATCCTTCAAAGTTTTCACGATGTTAAATAGAAGACCTTTATAATCTATGCATGTGATTTGGACAAGCATGTGAGTAGGACACAAATAGAAATGTAATCAAATGTGCATTGTATATCTATGAACTAGTTTTTATTAAAAAAAATTCAACACCTTTTAATGAAAGATGATTGCTATATAAAAAAAAAGACAAAATAAATTACACGTAGCTTCCTTTACATCGTAGATTACATGCAACTTCCTTTACATTGTAGATTTCACGTAACTATTTGGTAGATTAAAGATGCAACTAGTTGTGTAGGAATAGACTGACAACCTAGAAAAAAAAATGCTTAATAATATAAAAAACCATGGCACTCCACAATATAGAAGGTAAATGTAAATAAAATGTAAATAAACTAATCGATGGGCCAAGAAAGGAAACAATGATTATTTTAGTAAAGAATCAACAAATAAAATGTAAATTTGATTAATGTCTCAACTAAGTTAGAAAGTAATTAGGAAGAGAAAAGGAAATCAAATGCACATTTGTTTTATCATGATTATTATTTTTAATGTGGGGTTGGTTTAATTGCTTCCCTAAATCGTCTTTTGTTTTCAGAAAATAATCGAAGAAACCTCAAAGAGTTTTATTTGAAAGAGGACTCAAGAAAGTGAAATGATGTTGTGTGCATAAGAGAAGGAAAAGAAAAAGATTAGACGAGTGTTTATGAGACAGTTGAAAAGTGGGTGATAATGCAATTATAATTAAACTTTTATTACGATTGTTAATTTTTATCCAAAGACTACAACTCAATTATCTCATATCTTATAGTAAAACACATCCATATATACATAAGGATGATATTATTTGACACCAAGTGGCAAAATTTTATGCTTATACCATTTAATGTTTCTTATAGAATATAAAATCAATCAACTATTTGTTTAGTCATTCAACATTATTTTTGCAATCATACACATCTTATTTCACATGAATTGAGCTTTTTGTTTTTATGCTATCTAATAATAATGAATATTTATTGTATTTTAAATAGTATGTAGGAAAAATAAATTTGTGTGAAGAATTTATTAATTCTTTTATTTATATGCATTTTTATAACCTTAATTTAATTTATAAGAATTTTCATTTCAATAGTTAGATTAATTAATTTTATAGAAACAAAAGGATATTAAGTTACGTAAATACAACAAATTGATATTTGATATCAATTTATCATCTCTCACACATATTATGAATACTCACTTTTATTGGAGTATATAAAATATAGTAAAAATATTTTTTTAAAAAAATAAGGTAAAAAATCCATCTCTTTTACGTTAAGACAGAAACAATATCAGATTTTTTTTTTTTAAGGAAAAAAGACAACATCATATTTTAGCTATATATTTTAAAATTTGGTTTCTAACCTAAGCTTTAGTTCACATGGCACGACATTAAAATTAAAATGGTTCACAACCTTGAACCTTCCTAGATAGAAACAACATCCTGTTACTTTTTTTAACATTGTGCATACATACAACTATATACTTTAACCTACCAATTCCATGAACAAGGCACCTGATCCTACTTTTTTAAGAGTTATTTCTTATAGAACTGCTAGAGATCCAAATAATTAGAAGTAATACATTATGACATAAATTTGATATTAAAAATATTTTAACACAAATAAAATTTTATAACAAAAGTGTTACTACCACCCTTATACAATATCTTAACTTATCCAACTCAAATTTAAGTAGTGCATGTCAATTCCATAAAACATTAAACATAATAGACGTTGTTAATTATTAATTTTTAATTATAGTTAAAATAACTCTATTAATTAAATCAAACTTCACAATTTTTTAGAACTAAAAACTAACAAATTTAATTTTGATGCAATCTTAGTATAAAAGATTTACAATACTAATCAATGAAAATTAATAATTAATATAATTTTTAAAATAATTATTATAAAAATAATAACCTTACTATATGTGTTAATTAATTATTGAATCAATATTAGCTTTATATTTAAATTGAAAGAATTTCTTAAGTAAAAAATTATTCAAAAATGTCAGAGTCCATAGTCTTCTAGCTAAATTAAAAAGTTTAAGAGAAATAATTATAATTTCTGTCCAAGAAGCTTAGTCTAGATATTATCATAATTTAAAATAAAAAAATTATTCTTGCAAGCTTAAGAAAA
>JAMLFT010005576.1:0-17348 GCA_026544285.1 Pachyrhizus erosus
GTGGAGATTTAAGTGGCCTAAGGGTCCCGTGGTTTTTACCTTATTGAGAAGGTTTTTCCACGCTAAAATTTTTCTAGCATTGTTGTTATATTTTAAGCTTCCGCAAATTGCTTATTTTGAGTTCATAGAAGAGGAAAATTATGGTGGCTTTCTCCAACACATATTAACTTAAGAGTCAGAGTTCATTTTACAAGTATTTATCCTTTTTTGTCAAACACCAACTATTACTTGAGACTAACATATCAAACTACAAAGGAGTTTGATACTCGAACTTCGTTCAGAACAATAATCAATTAACTTTTTAACATAAATTAATTATAAATTGATAAATAATTTACACTAATAATGTAGTGACAGAAAAAAAATAAAAAAATAAAAAAATAAAATGGTTATAAATATGATATGTATGAGCGTTTGTCAGAAAGTATAGCAAAGTAGACATATGCTGGATCTTAACACTCCGTAACCGTACTCGATTCTTAATTTTGAAGGACCAGAAAATGGCGAAGCACGAGGACTCGTCCCTATCTATTTACGAGACGCTGGATGCAATGTACGGTGGAGAAAGTATATATATATATATTATTTAATTATGTCATATCATATATATGATTATTGATTTGTTATTACTAAATGCATGTCAAACTATTTTTACGTAATTATGGATGTTTTTTTTTAAGAAAATTAAAATTAATAACTCTTTTGGAGTATTAACGTTAAATAAGGTCATATTTATAAAAATTAAAACTAGGAAAAATTATTAATTTAGTTTCTATAATTTTATAAACTTTGCTTTTTAGTTTTTACACTTAAAAATTATTTTTTTAGTTTCTGTATAAGTATTTTATGATCTTTTTATTCCTAAAATTATATAAGTTTTATTTTTTAGTCCTTAATATTTATAAAATAGATTCAAAATACTTATTTTGAGATTAAAATGAATTATTTTGAAGTATAAGAATTAAATATTAAAGTTTATGTAACTATAAGGATCAAATAAAAAAATTTTCTTAAAAATATATCTAGTCTTACTTCTTATTGTTTCGATCATTTTCTTTTTTTGTTTGTTCATAACGTTTGGTGGCTAATTTTGTTGTTTTGTAGGTATTGGAGTTGAAGAATCACAAATGATGCCTTTAATTTATTTGTAGGTGAGTTTCAAGTTTGTGTAGATATAATACAATTTGTTTTTCAATTGCCTGATTGGATCAGTTTCTTAAAACAGCTTTTGAAGCTCTTATTAGCTGTTAGAGCTTATTTTCGTAAGTTGAAACTTATGAAAAATAATTAGATTAATATATTAAGTTGATTCTTAAAAATACTATATCAAAATGAAAATTTACAAAAAGAATAATTCATATATATCATGTTAGTCTTTAAAACCACCAAACCACAGTCATTCTAAAAAATTTCAAAGATAAAGATGAAAATAACCAATTTTTGGTAAAAACAAACTAACGTATGCCAATTGCTGTTAAAAAAAAGAAAGAAAAAAAAATCCTTAAGTATGCTAATTTCTGAAAACTTCTCACTATGCAAAGACTTGAAAGAAGATTATTGTATGTAGTCTTAATTTTGCATATGCAAACAAATGGTTTTTGGATTTGAATCTATGATCAAGCGGTCATTAGACACAAATAAAGTTGTTTCAGGATTTGAATCTATGATCAATCGGTCATTAGGCACAACTTTACTGTTGTGTCAGGATTCATCCTCTAAATAACCAACTTTTGATAATTTTAATAATTAGATTGACTAATATTGGTTATTTTAAAGACGATTTTAGCGTATTAATTATTACTTAAATAACTAAATAAGCTTTTTCCAAAGTTAAAAATAGCTTAGAACTACCTGTATTTTATATCTACCTAAATTAACTTAAATAGATTGATAAAAATTTTATATTTGCATGGTCCTTTCTCCAAGTACAATTGCTATTCAGCTTATTTTAGACTTGACATAGGACAGTAGACTTATTTAATAAGTTTTATTCAAATAAATACTTATTTATGTGTAATGTACTTATTTATCCGAACATGGCCCAACACCTTAATGTAATGTACTAAGTGTACTTTTTTACGTTAAAAAAAAGAGCTGGTGAGTTACTTTTAGTGGACTGCAAATCAAAATGATATGTTGTAAGTTGAAACCATGACCGATGGATGTTGACCATCTTTTGGTGTAAATACTTTTGAGTGATAAGAAAAATGTTTTGTTATTTTTAAATTTAGTACAACGTTGACAGTATGGTTTTTCCAGGTATAAGGATTTTATGACTACGTTAAACTGAAAGGAGTTGATGTTGGTCAACCTGTGGGGCTTGATATGTTCTTGTTGATGGAAAAGTTCTGACAGGTGTATTCTGCTAATTCACCAAACTTAGTACATCATTACACTATCATTGATACTTTGTCAGAGATAATAGAGCCGTGTCTTTTTATGAAGGGTCTGGACTATCGAGCTCTACAGCTTTTGTTTGTTCTTCAACAATTGCTATTGTGGCTGCTTTTGGTGTAAACTTACCAAAGGTATTCCATCTACGTGGGAATGTAGTTTTAGTTTGTTTTAAATAATTTGAATGGAAGCAACATGGCCTTTTAATCGAGTGGAATGATGTTGTGTGATCTGTGTTATCTTCACTTAATAGTATAAGACTTTCGTTGTTGTTGAAGCAACATGGTCAACCTAACTAAACGGTGGCATTATGAAATGGTTTTAATTTAGCTCCTGAGATAATTTTGTTTTTCATAATAATTATTTAGATATCTGATATATGACAGTTGAAATGGATTTTTACATGTTATTCAGCTAAGAAAAATGATACGTACCTGAATTTTTTAAAGTACTTGCAAGCCAATAGCTAATCTTAATCATATCTCAGTATCACCATTTGTAGGATGATATTCCTGAAATTTCATTTGATTTTTCATTTAATGATCTCTCTATTTCGAACTACCTGTGACACTTGAAATTAATGTTTTAAAAACTTTGGTTTCTTCATGATTGAATTCGATTTTTATGTGCTTCTTTTCTTAACAAAGCAACAAGCTAAGTATCGACTGTTTTAAAGTCTATTTTAGGGACCTATCGGATCACTTGATATTAGATCATTATCAACTATATGTAGATGTTAATTCTGCAAACTTTATGTTTAAAATATCTCTACATATAATAAATGTATTAAAAAACTTGCATTAGTATATATAAATAAAAAATAATTATTATCTTACAAGTTAGCTTGTCATAATTCACCTTTATATGGAAACTCATCTCAATCTTTAGCAAGAATCCTATTTATTTGAATGTTATGAAAGCTGCTGAGTACTAAAAGTTAAATCAGGTACTTTTACACTACCCAGTAGCTCAGGTACTTTCACCTTAGTTTTATTATTAAGTACCCTTATTAAAATATAAATATATTAAATTTTCTTGAACTAAAGTGCTACCTTCATCAAGTTTCAGTTTTCAACATATATTTATAATACATATGAGGTCATGTTTAACTTAATGGATTCTATAACTGCCTGGAAGTCATTCATGTATGACCTACTCCACTTGAAAAACATCCAATTTTTTCTGTGGCTTTTCTATAATATCACTTTATATAATTTCTCATTGGTTGAACCTACTATCATGTAGTTTTTTGTGATATTTAATTTTGAGACATTATTTTTAGAGAGCTACCCATGTGTATTCTGAAGCCAAGAGGGTACTTGCATACAAGGATATATCCTCAAAACAAAGGTTAGATTTTGGATTTATAGCTATATAATTTTATGTTTGCTCTTTCATATTTATGAAATTCTTTTTGCAGACATTTCTGGAGATGACTTCAATTTTTTTTCCATCTATAATGAAGGTACGACCTCAGAACCACTAATCGAAAAGATAAATCCAATCATTATAGCATATATTTTAATAACCCAAATCAATGCGTATCAGTCCATGTAGCAAGGAACTTGATTTTCTTTTCAGTAAAGTGTGGAGTTCAAGTTTAATTAAAAAATAGGACCAGAATAGCTTTGTCCTTTTAAATGAGTCTAGTCAAATTTACTTAGATTAGTCAAAGCTAAAAGTAGCTTTAGGATACCGAGATATCAATCAAGCCACAAAAGTTATATTTTAGCCCAAGAACAGTTTGAAGTGCTAAAATATCACTTACTAAATAATTCTAGTTTATTTGGTGCCTGTGGCTATTACTATTTTTGTGACATAGAACCATTAGCTGATGTTACTATTTTTGTGACATAGAACCATTAGCTGATGAAAAAATCTGTTGCTATTCTCCCCTGCTTATTAAATTTACATTTGCGGCTTATAACTTGCTTTTTTAGGGATATTTGTATTTGAAATATCATCTTGACCTCTTTGATCTAAATTGATGAGACTTTGAATTTCTTCTAATACGTATTCCGCTGCATGATTTAGTTAAAAGTTTGATATTTATTTTTGTGTCTGTAAATTCATCAAAATATCTCAAGCGTTGGAATATAGGTAAGTAGTTAATGATAGAATAAACACGAAAATTTTTAGAATTTGTAACATCCATGTTTCGAAAACATGATAGGATTTACCGAAAGATCTACACAGTATCATATTCATTCTCTGATAGAACAAAATTTCAGTGGTACCATAATGTTGCTATACAAAATTACTTCTGATATTGAAATCAACAACTAATTTGGAGGAACAATGTATTTGAGTGTTAGCAGTGTTAGTGAAGAAGCTTATGTTATGAGAGAGAAAAGTAATGTATCACATCTTCATTGTCATTCCTTGGGCTACAATGTGAATAGCCCCACAGTAGAGCTTTGGGGTATGCACACTAAGAGCCAATGAAATTTCTTGGTTGTCAAAGCCATCACCCTTTGTGGAGTATCATCCAATCTATTCACCTAACAGTAGAAGAATCAATTGAATTAGACACTCTTGATGATTGGTTTATACAGTTTAATCTTGTTAAAGGAAAATGTTATAAAGTACCAATTTGTATTAGACAAATTCTTTTTATAAGGAACCTATTCTGAATTTCATTAAATATTTTATTTATTTTAATTTAAGATCTATCCAATCTTATATAATTAAACATGTGAATTTGTTACATTGTTTCGACCTATATAGCACCGCTGGGCCCACACATTAACCAGCAAAGTAAATAAAGTGACTTAATACAATACTATCGAGTCTAACTACACAATTAATCACGAGCTCAGCTGGCTCGTGAATCTTCCCACAACACATTAATTGAGACTCATAGAAGTGTGAAAAACAGAATTGGGAACATGATTCATTAATAACTGACTACAAAATTATGGGATTTTCCTTAGAAATTTCTACAATGCCTCATTAATAAAAAATATATATAAATATGGTGAAAATGACGTAAATAAGTAAAATCTCATGAATAAAAATTTAATATTAAATTTTTTAATTGTTCAGAAATCTTTTTTTTTACATAATTTTTATTATATTTATGATTTTTTTTATTGAATATTAGTTGTATTTTATAATTTTTATGTAAGCTAATTTAAGAAAACAAGTTGAATAAGTTAAAAAAGATTTAAAATTATATCCTAAAGAGAAATAATGTTAACTCAAATTTGAGAGTTAAAAAAGTTTAAACTTTTAAAAATATAGGACAAAAAATAAATTTTAGTAAAAAAGTGAAGGAATAAAAATATATTTTAACCTTTTATTTCATATTATGAGTTGTATTATTATTTCCATATTATATGTTAGAATATATTTAAAATAAAATAAATTAACATAAATTTAAACTGATCTCATACTTTCACTATGTTAATTTAAAGAATCTTGAAATATAATTTAAAATAATATAAATAGTTAAGAATTAAAATAATCCATGTAAGAAGAAAAATAAAATAAAATCCTAAATTATGTAAAAAAGGTGATTAGGAAATTTAATAAATATTTTAATGATAAAAAATAATAAAAATATAAAATGTTAGAAACTAACATTTTTAAAAATGTTACTTAAAGTAATATTTTAAAATATTATCGAGCACGCGAAGTAATTAATATGAGAGTGTTTTAATTTAACCAATGGTCTCAAGTTCTAGACTTAAATATGTAATTGTGTTAAATATTTGAAGAAAAAGTTTGTTGGCCATAATGATTCTATACTATTCAAATAGGATTATCTCTCACAAAATGATACCTATAATCTAGACCAAAGACAAAACATCTTAAAAAAATATGCAAACTATTAAAAAAATTTATTTATCAAATATTGTTAATAAGATCAAATGAAGTTTTTAGCTAGTAAAAAAATTTAAAAATTAGTAAAAAGTGCTTATTAAACATAGTCTTAGTTTAGCATAAATTTTAGAAAAAAATAAATTGAGATTATTTATATTCAAAATATATCACTTATATAATAAAAATATATATTGACGAACAAACATGCTCCTACAGGCTTTATAATTGCTTAGAGATAACAATCTTGTTTATAATTAAAGAAATCTAAATAGTTAGGGAACTGAGATCAAAGCAAAGAAGCCTATTCCTTGTGATTAAGTAGTAGAAGAAAGATATCCCAAATGGAGCAATTCTTGGGAGCACAATCAATTAAAAACATAAGACTCATTCAAATAATAATGAAATAGGAAACAAATTTCATGTCATTATTATTACCTCAATAATGATTATTATTGGGAGATCATGAATTTGGATTGGACGGAAAGTCTGGCCCAACTTGAATATTGGGCTCAGGTTTTAGGTCGATCTGAAACAGTTTCCTCCAAATTCGACTTTGCCTGAGGGATAGTTAAGGTGAACTGAGGTGTATTTAGTTATTGGAAATGTCAAATCCAAATTGGTTCATATATATGTGAAGTGTCATTTTTTTGTGTTGTTTTTTAAGTATCTTTTCACCTAACAGTTGTAGCTATACAGTGTCCAAAATCCAAATTCGTCTAACCCAACTGAAAAATATATGGTGTTCTGTCATTAACTACCTGGAATTGACAGTTCTAACAAAATAATAGTTTATAAAATTAGGTTGATTAGTTTCCAGAGAAAGATCAGAAAACTTGGAATGAGTTGAATTTCAAATGTTTTACATTATTATTCGGCCTTTGTACAAGCCTTGTTGAAAGAATATTACATTTTAGCTACGAAGCCCAACACGTGAAGACAGTAATGATAATTCCCAACCTAACCAAATTGATTTATTATCGTGTTTGATTTGTTATGAATATGAGGATGCAGAAAGTAATAAATTGGTTAGGTTTGTCTTAAAGTAGTTTAATTGATTTGGTTGGTACCAGGCCAGATATCGAATGAAACCCAACAACTGACCTTCACAGTCAATATACGTATTGTTTCTATTGCTATGAGGTTAAGAAGCTATTTTTAAGGGTCCAATTCTTACATCATGTATATTTTTATTTAAGTTTATTTGCAAATGATACCACTTGATTAACTTCAACCCTATATGTTTATTTAATAATTTTTTATCACCTAAGAGTTTATGTCATAAATTTAACTATAAAAATTTGTAACAAGGTAAAAATTAGAGTTTATTTTAATAAACTTTGAGAGGCTTATCACAATATAATAAATTAAAAACAAAAACTTGTAGTATAGTCATGTGATATATTTTATAAAGTTTTCCATATGCTGTTCTAATTTCTCTTAAAAGTGACTTTAAAATGAAAATGAAGACTTCTTTTTCTTTAAAAACATATAGAAGCATATAAAATAAAAGTTAAGATATGCTACATTGTTTTTCAGTTAAATAATTATTAGAACAGTAGAATTGATTCTTTTTTTTTTTTTTGTGAAATATATATCACTCTTTTAAGTTTTAATTAAAGGCGGATATATGAAGTGTATTTGAGAATTCATTTAACTTTTATTTTTAACTCATAGAAATTGAATTTAAATACTAAAGAATATATAATAATTACATACTAATCAATTAATTAAGTTAAACTTATCATTTGTTTTTTTAAAATGAACACAAATTGTACACATTAATAATTACACATTTTTCATGATATAGTTTTCGAAGGTCGTTTGTAAGACTCGCCATGCATGGTGGATCCCCTTAGTTAAGGATTGGATCAAAATTTGTGTAGGATGAGGTATAATCTCTAAAAGGTGCGCAAAGATATCATTCCCTATTTAACTATTTTCATATATGATTAACTAATAGACACATCTATGTCTAATGGGAGGGAAAAAAATAGAGGCTTCATTGGAAAATAAAAGAAAATAAACCTTCAATTGAGCCATTATTGTTTGTTTCATTATATACATCATTGCAACCTGAAAATTTTCTATAATGTGTGTCTGGACGAAGGACGTTAATTTGATTTGCTAAGATGGTTTACTTCATATATTTTAATTAGTTGAAAAGTCGAGAGAAAAAAATATTTTTTACTTGAAAGTCTTCATTACTAGACCAACCTATAAATTGAAAATTAGTTTTGGTACTTCAATCACATAATTAAGCTAAACTATAAATTATGCATAAATTTATAACTATCACATTAATTATATTTTTTTAAAATAATCTTATGAAATTTAACATATAAGGATTACTTCTATTACCCATAGATAGAAATCTCTCTCTCTCTCTCTCTCTATATATATATATATGTATGTATGGATATATATACGTATACCTGCAAACGCACAAACAGAACAAACAGAAAAATCGTGTTATATAATAATTTCTGTACAATCAAATTCACTACATGCCTGTGCAAGAACATAATCATTCAGGTTTCCAGCATTAGCAACTGTTTCTGCTCGCTCTATCTTTTTGGAATCCGAAGACAACTTCACCAAGTGTAAACCGGAAGGAAGAATCTCAGAAAGAAAACGATAACCATATTTAACACTTTAACTAATTTAGATGAATCTGGATTTTGTTTTTTTTGTGTTAAAAATAAACCTATGAGAATAAATTCTCTTCCTTTTGAACATGGCTGATGTTTATCTATGTAGCACCAACATCTTAACTGGTACAAAAGTAACTGGTCGGAACAGTAGTAAAGTTAGAAATTCTACAACTACCATTCACACTTCACATTAATCTTTTCAAGAACTTTATCTTTTCGGCTTACACCTTAACAAATCGCTCTAGAATATATATACTGATTAAGATCTCAACAGGAACAAACAAAAGGTCCAAGACAAATCAATTAACCACCAAAAAGAAAATTGATACTGACCAAAATTTTGCACCTTATGAGCTACGCGTCCAGAAACTGTATTTTCTTCCCGCAGAAATCAATCTCTCGAGATACTGAGATTTATTAAACTGTATGGCATGTGCAGTTTTTGCACCAAAATTATTCCATCACTTGTGTTCTTGTCTTCGAACTTTCTTGGTGCTTTGTTGTGAAGCAGAAAGTAGATTAGTATGTTGGGTTGGGAACAATAATTCAAACACCTCTTTTGACAGATCAAGTGGGTGTCTGCAGTTGCAGTGGTTGTAATAAGACGCTTTTCTTTTCAGAGAAGGTTTGGTTTTTCTTGGTGCAGGTGGGCACTGTGAGGGCACTGAAATCTTGTGGTCCAAAGAAGTTGGAGTTTTGAACCCATCTTCTTCAACTTCCTCTTTGAGTTTTGAAGTCCTTGATTCTGAATCAGCTTGTTTTGGAACTGTAATTCTGCAGATCTGTTGATACTCTTCTATTTCTTGATTGATATTCTCTTCCTTTTTGATTTGTGAACATTGAGAGTTGGAACTGCTTGAAAGGGTTTGGAACTCCAAGGTGTGTCTCTTGACAATCTCCAAGTTGCTCAAATCTTCTTTGTCATCTTTGGTGAGAAGGAACTCTTGATTTGACATGCTTGAGAAGAGGGTGTGATCGGTTTTGAAGTGCATGAAGTGAAGCTAACACTGCTGAAGAAGAAAGCAATGAAAAAGAGCAAAAGAAAGAACAGACAAGTAAGAAGGGGTTAGGGACATGTTTATAGAGAGATCCAACGGTGGAATATATAATCATCAAACCAAAATCTCTGCCTTTTTATTTAATGATTTCTCTTTAGCTTCTTTGGCTGCACTTTTGGGGGATGTGTTTCTCTTACCATCTGGGTTTGTGTCCCACAAAGAGTGGACGTTGAGAGTTTTATAATAATATGCATTGGATCTATATCAAAGTCATCAAGGATAAAGATACTTGTACAAACTTAATACTCTTCTTAAACTCATACCAGTCACTATCTCACTAGTTACTACTTAAATAACACCTCACATTATCTATGTAAGTATCTTTTTCTCTTCTTTCTCTCGAATATTACAATTTTTTCAATGGATATGAGGTAGCAAATCTCACTCTCTCGATTACACGATAACATGGGTTGACTACAAAAGAATTAATATCATTTACTAAAAGAAAAGAAAAATATTAATATATATGTGCTAATTATATGTTGTGTTGCATTAATATTTGGCGTAAGAATAGTGTACAATTATTTGTAAATATGATGTATCATTTTATATATTAATATAGACTAATGATTTTGATATATATTATTAATTTAATTTCAGTTACATAAAATTTATACCGATAGAAACCATAATCCAATGCCAAATTATTAATAAATTGCATTTTTCTAATAATAGTTATTCTATTTAGAGTTTTTGTGTGTTGGCAATATAAATTTAGCATTTGAGAATTTGCTAATTCATTCCAAAGTTAAGAAATTAAATGTTAAAAAAATCGCAAAAATGAACTTACAATGATACATATTTAAGTTTGGTCCATAGCTCTTTTGAGTCAAACAATTTGATTTTACTTATTAAGGGTGTGTTTGACGAAAGTAGGGAATAAACTAGATAAAAATTAAAAAGTTAGTTGGGTCAAAGTTTAAAGTTTAAAACTGATGAAGACAATTAAAAAAATTGGTAATGCTAACGGTTAAACTATGACATAAACTGATAAAAGGGTATTAAAGAAAGAGTCATGATATGTTAATGAAAAAGATAAAAGAACAAGTTAAAAACTTACAATTTTAAATGCTAAATGATTTAGCGTTTCAACAAAAATTATACAGGTTACTAAATAAGTCTAATGTAGTTAAAAAAAACTTTTATTAAGCTAAAATAAATTAAAAGATAATTTAAAAAGCCTCGTTAAACACATTCCAAGTTAACGAATTTACTATAGCTTTTTTAATTTTTAACATAATAAACATAGACTAATTTATATGAAATAACTCTTTTTAGACTTCTCTAGAATGGTATTTTTTAATATAGTTTTATTAATTATTATTACTGCTACTACTTGGTTTGAATTGGATAACATTTGTGTTATTCTTTCACAGAAATATATATATTTTTTAAACAATCACGTTGGAGACTTAGTCACTGTAAGGATACTACTTGCTACACTCTTTGGGTTTGAATTAGATGACGCTTGTATGATGGAACTTGGGTTTGCTTTTCTGATGTATACGAACTTTAATGCATCTATGCACGTGATTTGCTTTTTCTGGGACCATATACTCACAACCCTGCTATTGTTATGGGATGCCCTTTATTTCATAGATCTCTTGCTATATTTGATACATATAACATGACTACGATGCTTTGTTTCACTTGCAAGCAATATTGCTCAAGAGCTAAAGGTACCGAAAATTTGACTTTAATAGAAGGTCTACATCATTATATTCATTATATAGGCTTTTTCAAAGTGTTGTATTTTATGGTAAAAACATAAAAGCAAAACTACTAGCATTCCAGAAGCCCAGCTCAATTTCCAAGGGCTACTTAGATTCGATCCCCTTACTTTTCCATGTGTTTATATTATTTAATAATAGTTTTTAAGTTTATTTATCTGCCATTTTTTAATTAGCTGAATAAAAGAAAAATACAAGCAGAAAACTGACAAAAGCCAAGTAATACTGATTGAAGGTGGTTGATTATTTATTATTAAATAATCATTAAAGTATCCAAGGATGGATCACATCATGTGACATAAAAATTCAACATCTGTCTATGACATCACCTAACCAAATTAATGGATTTTTAACTTAGGTCAATGACCTCTCTCACCCCTAATGAATTCCATTTTTTTTATCTTTTCTTTTCTGGGACAAAAGAACTACACACCACACCAACATAGGTTTGCGTGTTTTAGATTGAATACCGTTAATTATTAAAGATGGACCCAATTAAGTGAACTATATTTTAAAATGTGGAAACCTTAAGGAAAAAAATTATGAATTAGCCAAATGAAGAATTTGGCTTACGTATGATTGTTCACCTGAAAGATTTTACAGTTTGTATTGTTTAATTTGGAAGCTAGTTCGCAATGTAGTTTTCTACGTGTGCTTGTATTGGATTCTCTAATTCATGATATAGTCGTCGCTTTCTACTTTGCCTTGCAGTAACGGGCAAATATATAAAAGTCGTTGTGTCCCATTCTTCCACTTCATTCAGAGATTGGTGACCTTGGATTCCTTCACTGAAATTAGAAGCAATTTCAGATTTGGTGAGCTTCCAATGCTAGGATAGCTGTCAACTAACATACTATAACTACCATGATATCTATAGTAGGTTACTTTGGCGTCATCATATAATGGGTTTTATTTGTTTTAATTAATTTGTTAAAAAGAAACATATGTAACAAAGTGCATGGTTTTCTTCATATACTACAACTTAACTTTTTTTTTTTTATTTTTATTCTTATGATAAAGAATACCATATTTAATCAATATGTTATTTTAATTATATTGCTAGTCTAAAATTTTTCAGGAGAAGGGATCAATAGTTAAGATTATAAGAAAATAAATGATAAAAATAAAGAATAATTCTCTTAAAAATATTTTTTGAATAGCTTAATCCAATTTTGTTATACAGATATGGTGATGAAATTGTAAGAAAGTTGTCAGTACAATTTACAAAATATCTAAACTCTTAATTGAACAAATTTATTTATTTCCATATATATATAATTGATCAAGGAGATCTAACTCAATTATTGAAGAGTATACAAATTGTTGAGTATTTTCTGATGTTCATTTTCGATTCCTAGAAAAAAAAAAGATATAAATTTAAATTTGATAAAAACAAAATTTAATTAAATGAAACTAGTTATACTTAATAAATATATAAACTAAGACAAGTTATGGAATTAAGCCTGTATAAATATACGTAACACAATTCCTCAAATTAAATTAAAGAACGCGAATCATTGAATTAATTTTCTTTAAAGTTTTCAGATTTGGTGACTAATTAATCGTGGTAGAGTTATGTAGTTGTTGGCAATGGTACAAACTTGCATTAATTAAAAGGAGAGCACCGGCACCGCATGGTTTTAAACAAATTATTGTGGTTTCAGTGAACAGAGATTTTCACACTCATGAAGCATCATTGCAAATCATGTTGTGGCTTATGATTTTGCCTCCATTATCTCATATCTTAGGTTAATTTTACCAACTCTTGATCCTTCTATACTTTGACTGGACTATATGCTATGCAAATATATACAAGTTTGGCCACCGTTTAACATACGTACGTTATCACATTTTATTTGGTGCCCAAGATTTTGAGAAAAAGAAAAAGGCTACAATACTTGAACTGAGTTTGCCTATGCAGCTAGCTAGGGAAGACAGAGTGGTGGGTTTAATTTTATTGCTGGGTGCAACCACTACTTATGCCTATAACTAGACTGCATTTGAATTGATGCAATTTAGGTATGCTATAGCACGACTCTAATTTTATATATAGTATGTTTTCACAAAGTTTATTAGAAGAAATTTTCAACAAAAATGATTCTATACAATTAGTATGATTTAATATTTTCAATCGAATTGGCCAAATGGGTCTTAATTATCTACGTTTGTAAGGATAAAAAATAACTATTATCACTAACTACGTTGTTCTATTCAGTTTCTAACTTTTTCTCTCTCTTTACAATAATAATATAAGAATAACATAAAGCTGTACGAACTAATTCAACATGATTTGTTTAAATTCTTAGTTTAGACTGGTATATGTAGATATACATTTAGATAGACTTGTATTATTTACAGATTCGTGTTTGCACTATAGGCTTGTAAATTGGATCACAATTAGATCTACATGTATTTTTTCGTTTGTCATATGTGATTTTTTTAACTTGAACATTTATCCACACAGAGTAAAGGATCTGACTATTAAGATATTGAAATTTATTTAAATTTTTTTAATTAAATATATGTGGTCCAATCACAACATTCTAATAAGAACAATTTTTTTTTTCGTAATCAATTCTTTGTCCAATTCTTCAATAATAAGAAAGATCCTTTTAAATAAGTTCGATTTTTTTTTTTCATTTGAAATAAGGGCTCTTCTACTGTATTTTTGTTTACTTATTTATTTATTTTCTTTCATCATTCTTTAATTCCCATAAGGTTTGATCTTGGAATCCATTTTCTTATTGAGGGAAAAGTATGAAAAAAATCAGATAAATTTTTTGACCGAACATATTATGTAAAATCTTTAATTAACCTCTCTCAACATATATTTATTTTTACATGCACAGACTAGATATCAAATACTAATTATATATTTAAAAAATAAATTTATTTACCAATCATAATATTTCATGTATATTATCATATGTGATTTTAATAAGTATTGTTATTAATATGTTTTATCACAAAAGGGAGGGATATGCTATTTTCAATTGTGATAACGCGTAATAGGGTGTCCTTTTATTGTTTGACATTAAACACTTCCTTTTATGCCAATATTATTCGAATGGGCTTTAGGTACAACAACAGGCTTATGCACTTGTTCAATGCAAAACTTCATGTACAATGGTTTTTATAGGGACGTGGCAGAGTGTTTCTTATTTTTATTTCATTAGATGAAGATTGGTTGTAGTAATTAGATTAGGAACGTAAATGAGCTTAATTTAATTCTTGAAACTTAGATTTGAGTTGTGAAAAAAATTGACAGTTAAAGTTTAATTTATTTATTTAATAGAATTTAATTAAAAGTTTAGATTTGATTTATTAAAAAAAATATTAAGTTTAAATTTGATTTGTTTAACTCATTTGTAATTTAATTATTTTTATTTTTATAATTTTTTTAAAATTATTTTTTAATTTTATCATTATAGCATTTAATATTTAATAATTACTTTAATACTAAATAATTAAAAAAATGAGTTTAAGATGTGATATGTAAAATTAAAATATTAATGAAAAATGTACTAGATAATTAGTTTAACGTTTTTTTAAGAGAAAAAAACACTTTTATTAATGACTAAGGTTTAGATGGACCAAAGATGTGGCCAAACCAAATTATACTTATTGCTATAAGGCATTATAATCAATAGTAAACACCGTAACAAGAATAAAAACAATCTTAACCACATATTATACTATATTGTTATCCTACCTGTGTTCTTCCATACAAAGCCATATCTTTTTTTTTAGGGAAAAAGAAGAATTTTTACTATATCAATAATATAAGCATAAGATGTGCCTGCACACCAAGAAAATATACATTACAAAAATACTAAAATGCCAATAAGAGGTACACCCAAAAGAACACCTCATAACAAATATGTCACTAAACCAAAGGTTTTCATGTATCTCGTAACTACACAGCAAACAACAACACCCTCCATTCAAACAAAAATAGATTAAGACCCCACTTAACCAAATTACAAACAATATTTACAATCTGCTTATATATTGTTCTATTGTAATCCTCCCCTATCAATGTAAAGATCATCAATTTATTGTTAGAGCGTAATTCATTTAAACAAGAATAAGATTTACCATCAAAGGAAAAAATAATTAATATTAAAATATATTTCATTCATAATGTTAACACATGAGGAGATGTATTAGTAAAAAAATATTGACACTTCTAACAATTCTACAAATATGATGATAAAAACTATTCTATTAAAACATTATTTGTACTTATTTGACATTACAAGTGATCATTTACTATATAAGTAAGTGGAATGATAAATGGTTTGTGGAGTTCAAGCTAAGGTCAGTATTTGTTACATGTGACTTGAATAAGCACTCCTATCAATAATAAATAAATATAAATTGTAAATCATTAATTGGTTTAATTAATATAAATAGTTCATAGTGTAGGTATTAAGATAAAAATCCTCCATTATTAATAACTTTTATCTTGTATTTTAATATAAATAATTATAAATGAATTGTAGTACTCATTTAGATGAATGCAAAGAAATTTTATCCTTAAAAGAGTAAAGTTTTAAGACAAATAAAGATTCTTAGAAGATTATTCTTTCTAACTTCATTATTTTTTATATATGAAATTATTCATTTTGTTACTTGTATTTTGCATGATTAAGTTTTTCTTTATCAAAATTGATATTTCACTTTGTAATACTTAGCCTTTCATTAACTAAGACAGAACCATTATAATTAACTAGTACTCCTTTATGCAAATCTTTAGTGTAAGATAAGCTAGAATGTTGTGCAACCTTTGGAGGAAACAATGGGTTAACTTGGACATGCTCCTTCACATCATTAAGCAAATATATTAATAGAAAATAATGGCTTATTAATTTGTTAGGATGTTTGTATAAAATAGTATCCAAGTTGTTAGCTTTCATCTCAAGCCTTGTCATAGGCTCTAATGGACTCTTTGATTGTTGATTCTCAATATGCTTTTATTAAAAATAGACATGTAACTAATGTTGTTGTGGGTATGAGTGAGATGAAAGATTATGCTAGGAAATCAGATAAAGATACTAATTGTTAAAGTGGACTTTAAGAAGACTTATGGTACAATGAATTAGAATTACATGGGTTATGCATTTGATAAGTTTGGTTTAGGGTTTGATTTCTCAAATAGTTTGAAGCATTGCAATTAACTATTAGTTATGATTTTGTTTTCTTTGGTTTAATTACCCTTTTGCTTCCTATAGTTGCAACAACTTCCCCTTTTAATTTTTATAATTTGAAACATTCTATTTTGGTCCCTAAAATTGCAATTTTTTAACCTTTTAGTTCTCATAATCTAAAGTTGTCTTATGTTGTTACATCTAAATCTTCTAAAATCACTACAAAAATAATCTAACAATGTAAAATCCCTAAAAAGAATTTGGCGATTTTTAATTGTCATAAATTCAAAAAGAAAGTTTCTTTTCCTTGATTTTCTTTTTCCTTCTTCCCTTCACCACCCGAGAATTTTGGTGTTCTCTCCCAATGATGGCTTATCAACACTCCCATAGGACATGTTGGTGAATATCATTTGTCGTGGAAGGCATTATAACCATGTGAGAGGTCATGGTTGTAACATCCTGATTAAAATTTAAATAATTTTATATTAGAATTTATAATTTATTGATGTTTAATTCTTGTGAAATTTAGAATTATAGGAG
>JAMLFT010005577.1:0-17347 GCA_026544285.1 Pachyrhizus erosus
TTCTAACTAACTATTCTTCTATTTATATTTAAAAGAATAATATTTCTATTTATTTGGAAAATTGGGATGTTACACTTTCAACTAGTAGATTGTGATTATTATTATGGTTATTAAGATTTGTTACCAAGTTGAATGCTACGTGTTTACAATTTTGCCTATCAATAGCTTTGTTGCTGCTATATACACAAACCATTTAGTAATATGAATTTTGTTTTATCCATTTATTATCATGCATGTTGTTCTAAAATCTGTATATTTCAGTTGTGTAAATGATCTTTAGTTTTTGTTGAATGACCTCCATTTTTTTTTTAAAAAAAAAAAATTGGCATGCATGGTAACCTGTTTGGATAATGATATATGGACTTGTTTGACAATCTTTTTTACTTTATCTTTCTTCATATCAAATTATATGGCTTATCATACTTAATTTTTTTCTTCTTTTTAAGGTGTCAAATAATATGAAATATCCATATATGTTTTTAGTATAATGCACAAAATGATGTTTCTTAACTCTGTAGTATGAAAAGTTTTCAGAAAGCAAATTAAGACATGTTGATTATGAAACAAGTCATTCCTATTTAAATTGAAGAAAGTTTAAGAAAAACTTTATGGCAGATTTTCCAAATTTCTTATGCTTTTTTTTAAAAAAATTCAAATAATGAGGAAATAGTAGTATATATTTCATCAAGATTGAAAGCATATTAAAATTAAGAACAATCAACTGTTTTTAGACTCAAACTAAATATAAATTTCATGGACTTGAAAATGTTTGTGAATCATAATGGATTACTACAACTAAGTGTAATTAAGTAATACTAAAAGAATATTAAATTAAGAGAAAATAAAGGTTATACATTGATTGTATCAAATAATTTTACATTGTCATTTAATTACAAATCATCATATATGATAAGCTTATTAATGTTTATAATAATTATCTTAAAAATCTTGTTAATGATGATTTATGATTGGATATATGTGTAAAATTATTTTACACTATTAGTGCATCATCATTAAACTCTTAAATTAAATATATATAAATTTTTAATATTGGTAAATTAAATTATTGTATACTAAAATTTTGTTCCAACAAAATTATGGAGATCAAAAAGCCTTAAAAGGTTATATCTATAAAGATAGAAAGCCTTTTTGTTAGTGTCTTTCATCACAAACAACATTTAAAGGGTTAGAAAACACATTAAAAAGAGGGTTTGAATAATGTATGTGATTTTCTTAATCTTTTCGCAAACCTTTTTAGAAAAAGATGTTTAAGACAAATGAAAAATATTTTGCAAATAGACATATAAAGTCATGAAGGATAAACTCAACACAAAAAACATTTTATATTGGTTCGCTCTAACTCTTGAGTTACATTTAGTTCTCCTTCAACATGAAGGGTTTCACTAAATAAAAAGTTGCTTATACATGAATAATGAATATGTCACTCCTGACTATACAACAAGTATTCTCTAAGTCACTTCTAACTTTTCAACTCAAATATTCTTTAATACCACTTTTGACTACAACATTTAATCACCTGATTAAGTAAACCTAAATATTCTTTTACAGTAAGTCATTCTTAACTTTCTTATATCTATACAAGATATGAATAACTCACAACACGAGAATATGAAAATTCTAGTGCAAGATACAACTTAACAAAGCTAAGAATATGAAATAATTACAAACAATATCTCAAGAAGAGATATACAAGATTTAAACGTATGAGAGTTTACGGTTAAGTTCGTAAAGACTTGTGTGTGTCTGTAACTTCTCTTAAGTCTTCATGCATTGATATATTTAGTCTTAAGAATATATGTCCGTTGTGACATAATGTTCGTCTTTCTTCTTCCCTTTCTAATATGCATTGAATGCATGACTTTATTTTATGTCTTCATTTTGTAGATATTCAATTTTTGTCAAAGGAGAGAGAAAACTTGTCTTTTATCTTTTTCTCTTTTTGGTTTAATGAGCTTTGACAAATCAACTATTCTTTTTAAAGATTCCTACTTAAGGTTTTTTTTATTATTATAGTCTTCAAAGCTCGATGATTCTTTGATCTAGAAGTTTGCTTATTTTTATCATGTTAATTACTTTTTAGTAAATGCTTATTTGAATTTGAATGTCATAAAACATATTATATAGAAATATAAACAAGTTGTTATATCATATATCTTAGAGATTAGAAGTATATAAGATTGATTAGACTTAATAACCATGTAAGTAGAAAACAAGTTTAAAAGTTTTTAAGGACGATTATTGATTTTGGACATATTTTTATATATATGTATGAGATGTATAGTTTTTGTGAAAGTTTTGTTGAATGTATATTTATTAAAGATATCGTCTAAATGTATCTAGCATTTTTTCACTTAGGACACTTAGCTTATTTTACATTTGAACTATAAGTCTAAGTTAAGAGATACTACATTTTTATAGTTTTAAGACGTATTTATGTCATCATATTCATCAAATTGTTAGTATTTATTTAGTTATATTATTCATTTGTTATCATCCAAATTATAGATTTTTAGAGGTTGGATGTTCATTCACATCTTTGGTTTTAACAACATTTGCTTAAATTGATTTGGCATTGAAATTATATATCATTATGTTGTAACCTTGTCAAGAATAATAAATCCTAGAGGCAAATATTATTAATACAGTGAACGATGTAGGTAGAACTTTAGTAGTTTTTTTACATGTTCATACTAAGTTTTTGTGTTTTTCTTGCATGCAATTATAAAGTTCATGTCACGTGAAAACCAACCAAAAACACATTTGGCATTGACTACCACATAATCCCAAAATGATTAATCAAATGATTGATACCAAGAAAAAGAGTTTATTTCTCGATTATGGGTTCTCAAGTTAATCAAAGAAGCACTTGATGTGGGTAAAAGTAAAATGTATTTTGAACGGTAATTAAAATGATTAAAAGTGATAAAGAAAACTAAATTACAATAAGGATAAGTGAAAAATATAAAGATTCAAGTTTAAATTTGATTAAAGATCTTTTTCAATTATGATACAATGCATATTTACATTAATTGTTAGTCAACCAATATGTCACTTAACTTATCGGTAATTTAATCATGAGTTAACTACTTGTTCAACATATTTTCCTTATTCTTGATAACTTTCCATCACAATCAATTAACTTTGGCTATAACAATTGCCTTTTAGCAACCACCATGATTCTTAACCACTCCTATAATCTTGACAAGTGTTGCATGCTATTCTCCTCTTCTTTTTTTTCTAACTTGCATGTTATTCTCTTAACCACATTTGACTCAATTTTCCTTTGATTCCTTATAAATTTGAAGCAAACAATAACTTTCGTTGTCCAAATTTCTACTAAAGCCCTCATATTGGGCTTCAATATTTCGTATTGATCCATTTAACTATCAAATACCCAATCCAAATAAATATATAATATGTACTATGTAATATATAATATATAATTCATAATTGGTTGATTTATTTTTTAAAATTTTGAATAATTAGATTATATTAGGTTTACATCAATGACATTGTGTGGGTTTAGTTTTCTTGGCTGATAAGCCCTTTGCTAGTCTTATTCCGTCACCCATAACCAACAACCAAAGGTTCACCTCTTTCAATTCCTAGTGAATTCCATCACTTGTGCTGTGAGCAAACATATACCTCTTGATGTTGCCCTTCCTATCGTGTCTCCAAAATTTGTCAAGCCATTTAGTTGAGCAATGAGTAACAAGTATGTAACCCATGATGTTGCCTTTTCTATTGCATCTAACTTGCCTCCTAAATGTCTCAAGTGATTCAATTATGTATCCAAATCATAGGCTCCTTCATTTGAAGACTCTCAATTTATGAACACGTACCATAACAATTTTGTCACATCAAATTGTCATTCTTAGTGTGATGATATTAATACATCTTTCATCCTTTGGCATGTTAGGCTACCTTATTAGGTCATGTATTTAGTGCTAATGAGAATTGCGTCATATTACATTGGCCAACTCTTACCCATGAAAATTACATTAATTCTCTTATGATGGATTATGTTATTGATGACACTCTCTGTCTTTACTTATAGAAACGCTATAAATATAGGTGTCAACTTAGATAAAATTGGGTTATAAAATGTAACAATGTAGGAATTCAAGCACATTCCTTCTACCCTCGAAGCCTAAAATGTTGCATTTACATATTATACTTAATTTTGGTTATAGCCATGTTAATGATGACTACAAGGTGGTTGTATATTTTGGAGTTCACAAAACTTCTCCCGTTCCTCACAATTCATAGGAGATATATAGTCTAAGAAGTAACTTTTAGTGGACATTTGAGCTTTGTATTCTTTTTTGCCCTTAGTATCCCCCAAATTTTGACGTGTACCTGAATGGACTATGTTACTGAGTATATTGGTTAGGAGAAACATATGGGAAATGTGTGGTGTCATTTGACTTCAATAACAAAAAGTTCCTTGTAACATCTTTACCCATAGGTCTTGGACATGTTTTTTCTTCTACTAATTCTATGATAGGGGGAAAATCACAAGAGCACGATTGTTGTTAATAATAATACGAAATCCACATGGACCACATTTTTTAACTTAGCAATTATTCTCAAATAAAAATAATTGGAAAGAGATTAAATTTTGATTTGGAAAAGATTTAGAAATTTTATTTAAAAGATAAAGATAAAAATTAATAAAGATAAAAGATACAAACTAAGGAAGATTTTATCAAGATTTAAATTTAAATTTAAATAATTCCAAGATTAGGGTTTCACCCTAATACTTATTGTTCAAGTAATCTAACAGTTCAAGGTTCTTCTCAATTTTCTTTTAATGACAAATTAACCTAAGGTAATTTTCAATATCTTTCAAGCAACGAAGATGAATCTAATTAAACTCACTCATATTAACATGACAGTCATTTTAATTAAATATTTTATGCTCTTTGTCAATTAGTTTTACCCATTTAGGATTGATCCTACTTTCGTGAATCAAAATCTAAATTCATCTCTTATGGTTCCAACATATAAGTTCACCTTTCAATTTATCCCTAAGCATCTAAAATCATGCAAATGGTGGTTAAATGTCTAAGATGTATAAAATCCATAAGAGAATAATTAAAATAATAGAATTGGAAGAAACCTCAAATAATTATATTGACAAAAACAAGTACCAAGGGCTATGTCCTAATCTTAGAACAAGGATGACTACTCACACATAACCATTAAAACTAGAACAAAAAAGAGAAAGAACATCAAATTTGAATCAAGAGAGAAGGTAAAAGAGGTATCTTAAGCTCTTGCTCTATGTTGTTAATGTGTCAATCTTCAAAATTATCTTTAAATCAAAATCTAAAAATCTATTTAAAATCATGAGCCAAAAAGTCTATAATGTCCAATTGCAAAACATATTTAAAAATAACAAAACTTAAAATTTGGTCACTTTCACATCCCATGATAGATGTCATGGTGTCGTGATCTTCTTGATAAGTGTTATTTGGGCTTAAATTTTGATGTTTAATCATAAGGTTGTGAACTTAATTACACTTGTGTGTTTTTCTCTATTTTTAGGTCTATTGTGCTTAAACTTCCTATTTCAAATCTCTCTTGTGAAGAGTAATCTAAACTAAAATGAAAACAAGACAAACATTATGACAAGTCCTAAAAACATGAAACATTTAAAATTCAATTAAAATTAAGTTAACAAATATAAATAAATACAACCTATGTTAATCAAAATCTTATACTAATATGACCTAAAATGCAACACATCATTCTACTTCTCTAAATAATCACTTAGTGGCACTAAATGACTCCTTGGCCTTGGTAGCAAACTTTGAACATTGCATTGTTACTTTTCACATATCAATTTTGGATCAATTTTGTGTGAGAGAATCATTATTAAATTTCTTCATTATTGGTCTCTTACCTAACCTTAAATACATTGTTGAAATTGAGAAAAAGATTGATATACTCTTTAGAAAAGAAAATAGAAAAATAACCTTACTTGATTCAAGTACCTTAATGATCAAATAAATTAATGTTAAAAGGATGTCTTGTGATTATTTTTAGATAATAATTTATAAAAAAAAAATCTTCTTCCAATTGGAGGAATAAATCATGACTAGTTTTTTTTTTTTAATTTAAACTTAAAGTTTCCACCCAATAAATTATGATTATTATCCAAATCATTTGATAATATGAATCTTGTTTTATCTTTTATTATTATATTTTAATTTTCTCACTCTGTTTTGTACTTTGTTCTGGTTTCTAAATATTTTAGATGTATAAATTATCTTTAATTTTATATAATGTATTTATTTTTGGACTATAGTATTTTTTTTATGTTGTATGATATTAAGTAGGGATAATAATACATAGGATAATGAATAATGATACATGTATTATTCATATATCACAAACACTTATTATATAATATTTTTTTCTCTTTAATTCTCTTTATCAAAAACATCTATTTAACAATGTGTATATCACACTTGTTTATTGGTGACCAACAAAATAAAAAATTATAGAAATTTCACTAAAAACTTTTTAGTAAATTTCCAAAATTTTTTATGCTTTTTAAAATTTTCAAATCACGGGGAAGTGGTAATATGTTTCCCATTAAAATTGAAAATATATTGGAATTTAGAACATTCACCTGTTTTTACACTAAAACTAAGTATAGATTTTATGGGCCCGAAAAAAATGTCTATGAATCATAATGGACCATTGAAGCAACACAGTAAAGTTTGAAATACATTATTTGTGTTAGTTAGAGAAGGAATAAAGTTCTTTCTAGCTGTAGTGTATTTTTTATATGTTTGGTAATATATGAATTAACATTTGTGCACATTGCCCTTGATTCAATAGTTTTAAAATTTATGCATATCTTAATATCCTAAATATTAATGTATCGGTGAATTCACTATAACAAAGTGTAATTGAGTGATACTAAGAAAATTACAATATACATATATAGATTTCGAGTATTCGTAAATAGAATTGTTGTAGGACAGTAAAATTTTGTTCTAACAAAATTAGGTCAGAAAACCTAAAAAAAGATTTGCTACATTTAGGTAAAAGTTAAAAATGTATGTTTACATGCACAAAATAAAAAAATACTTTAGGAGTAAAAGTACACCTTATAATAGCAAGCGACAAACTACTTTAATTATTACCTCTAGAAAGAGATTCGGTTATAGTATTTAGAAAATATTAAGAAATTAGCATTAATTAAAAATATAATTTTTTATTTTTTTCAGGCTTAAAAAATTAATGAGCTTTTATTTATTTAGAAAGTGATGAACATTTTTATCTTCTAAAACGATAGGCCTCTCTAGTGGTGGCTATGGTCTTTGATGGTGGTGATTTGGAAGAAGGAATCGTCACTGGGGCAAGAGGTGAACGAAGGAAAAACAAGAGAAGATTTAGGGTTCATAAATATAGAAGAAGATGGGAATCAATGAAAAACATTTTGGGGTTATAGTTTTATTTTAAAATTAAAATACAGTGTAAGAGAATTTTTTTTTATCAATGTTATGACATATGCACGTGAAATGTATTAAATACTGCTTGTAACTATATTTTATCAAATGGGACTTGAACAAAATTTTCATCATTAGTCGGTTACAAACAACCTTCATTAGGTGTAATGCAATTTCCCTAAACCAACCGGCAACATACAAATCCACCAAACCATAGTGGTGCAATCAAAATTCTTTGGCAGAATCTTCCTTTTTCAACCCTTTAAAAAAAAATGAAAACAATTTCAGAAACTGCACTCAAAAGTCTTTATAATATATCAAATGCAAATTAATATGTTTAATAAATAAAATTGTTGTTTGATAATGCATGTTTATTAAAATTCTTAAAAATTAGAAGTAATTTTTTTATTGAAATATATTAAGAGTTTAATATGCAGACATTATTAATATAATTCTTTTTATACTATTAATTAATAAAAAAAACCGTAAAACTTTTAAAATAATTATAATAAATTTCTATAAATTTATCCTTCATGATACTTTATATTATTTATTTAAAACATTATTAATTAATGATACAGTTAAAGTGATATATTTTAACAGATTTTTTAATAAAAAATTCTATTATTTATTTCTTAACTAATGTGTTTTACTAATATTTGGGAAATCCTCCTTCATGAATCCCTTGAAAATATAAAAAGAAATGCAAACTGAAAGGCTTCAACATTGCGGAAAAAGAGTTTTGGTTGTGTTTTTTACGAGAGTCTCAGAACTCCCAAATCCCAATCATATCATAGTACTAATAAAGCAAAAATGACTGGTATTTTGTTATCCAGATTCACACGCAACTTGGAAAAGAAGTAGCACCTTTACGACATCCCAACTGAGACATCATAGGAAGAAGCAGACACACTCATCACTTTTTCATACCCAAATTAATAACCATTAACCAACAAAACCTTCACTCTTTAAGTCCTAAGTCACACTCTACTACTCTCTCTCTTTCTCTCTTAAGTTTTAATCTTCTTCATTTCTCAGTTTCATTTCCGAATAACATTCCTTCCCTATTGTAAGAGAATCTATAAGCTTTTTACTCATAGCCTCACAAGCACCTTACTTTCTTTTTTCCCCTTGTTAGTTGGTCTGTATTGATTTCTGGGTCTGTGTATTTTTTTCATTTTTACCACGAGTTTGGTCAAGTTTCCAGTGAATTTGTTACGTGTGGGGTTTTGTGACTATTGGGTTGCCATGGATCTGGTTGGATCTTCTGGTTCTGAGTCCTACAGGTCCAAGTGAAGGTCAATGTTTCGTTTTTTAGGGTGTGATTCAGCTGCTGAATGAGTTTGAAATGGTGGGTCAGTTTTAGCTGAAAAAGGGGTGAGGATAGAATATGAAGCGTAAGGTGATTCAGCAAAAGTGGAAGAAGAAGCTTTTCGCTTTGATCTTTGTGGTGTTTTGTATAGGAAGCTTGTTGTTTATGCAGACACGTTACCATCATGTTGCGGGGTTGGTTTCATTGCAACACCATTTTGTTTCTGAGCCTGAGGTTCAATGGCCCAAGATTGCGTTTCTCTTCATTGCGCGGAACAGGCTTCCTTTAGAAATGGTTTGGGACGCATTCTTTAGGGTACTTTCTTTTCTCTTTTAGTTGTTATTGATCTCTATATCTTTGGAATAAGTAGTGTATGCAATAACATAAAAAGTTTTTACACTATCATCCGATCACTGTCATATATAATAAGATTGTTGACTTTTATAATAATTAGTTTACCAACAATAATTTCTAACTAATTGATAGTGTAAAAAATTCTACATTTATAGTGCTTAGAGATTAAACTCAAATCTGCTTGTGTGTGTGTGTGGAGCTTGTAATTAATAGGAGGTTTAGAGGCTAAAGTGGGATGCATCAATTATGGTTAGGTTCAAGATTTAATGATTAATTCGTACATGTATTTTTCTTTTTGTCCAATTTAGAACTTGGGACACTTTGAATTACTAATGGATAATTCTATGGAGATGCTTTATTCCTGGTAATCTATTGGTTTACTTGAATGCGTTGTTGAAAATAGAAGATGCTGTAAATTTTGGTAAGTTCAATAATCTGTTTCAAATCATGATGTGCATTTGGCAATCATTGATTAGTGCAGTCGTAATCTATATTTGGAATTGGGATACTAAAGGCAAGTCTAGTTATAGTGGTGCCAGTTATTTACCTTGTTGTAACAACTCTTTTCAAAATTAATTTGAGTTTGCTTAACTTCTTAAAATTGATTCTAATATACCTACCTCTGGCTAAATTAGTTGTTAGAGTTGTTCTCTCTTTTTCTCTACACCCAGTGGGAAAGTCATACTTTTAAGTGTTTGCAATGGATGTGTAGTTGTGGATCTTCCCTTTCATGTTTTGAAAAGTCGTGGGTGATGGACGTATTGTTAATTCTTTGTAATTTCATGGAGTGCTTCTTGTTTACTATTGAGGTGCAGTAATGCTTACAGAAACATTTGTGCTGTTTCTTCAGGGAGGCAATAGCAAATTCTCAATTTTTGTTCACTGCAGACCAGGGTTTATTCTCAACAAAGCAACAACTAGGTCACCATATTTTTTGAATCGTCAAGTTAATGACAGCGTACAGGTTGCTCTTCTCTCTTTGTTTTCAATAGAATCTGTTTTTGTTTATGATCCACGTCTCATGTGATCTGTTATGTGATATTCATATTGATAAGTTGCTATGCTTGACTTGGTGTGGTTACCCACTGCTTATGTTGTAACAGCATTCCTTTTGTGCTTGTGCTGATTGTGAAGTTTCATAATCCGGTTTCTATGTGAGGCCCATAGGGAACTGTGTTTGCCTTTGATGATCTAAATTACACCTGCCTGCCTGTTTATCAAATAGAACACATGGTAAATAATAGAGTTAATTGAAACCAAGGTCCTCTCTCTGATAAAAAGTAATTATTCTTTATTCTCCTCTCTCTCAACTGTAACTTTAACACGAGCATGAATTATGATGGTTTAAATTAATTGGATTTATACATAACAACAATTCTTTCTATTCTTTGCTTAGTCTTTGAAGCTAATTATACTGAGAGGGCAAGTGGATACCCTAGTGGTTAAGGTGTGATTTCTTATATAAATGTGAAAAGGTATAACTCTTTTACTAGGGATACAATTAAATGCCCTAGATATGTAGTTATCCTTATTGGTGTACTAGTTTAGAAGTGCATTTTTTTTCTTTTAGAGAGGATTGGTGATTAAGATGCCTAATAAGAATATTGTTGTAAGCTTTTTAAGTAGTTGAACTTATAGTTCTCAACTATAAAGATTGACCACCTCCATACTATAATTGCTATTCAGTGCAAACATCTTTTTTCAATTAACAAATTTGGGAAACATATTGTCCTTGCTGGCTCACAGTAGAATCCTAAAAGACTTCCTTTACTCTTTGTTGGAGTTTTTGTCCTTGTGTCATTTAGCATTATATTTAATATTTTGATTTGAATGTTGCATTTTATTGTGCTACACTCAGAGCATTGTGAATTATTGCTTTATATAAACCTGATTGAATAGAACTCTTAACCTTTCAAGTCATCAATGAAAATTCAGGCTATCAACTGTTTTAATTGTTTCTCTAAAAGTGAATTCTGAATTATTTTATTCAATTTTATCAAATTGTCTGTAATTTGTCAGAAAAATAGTAGTTACAAAGTTGTGATCCCATTTTGTCTGAAAAATCGGGGCTATCTCCTGTTTTTAATTGCCTTTTTAAAAGAGGACTTTGAATTATTGTATTCAATTTTACCATGCTGTCTGAAATTTGTCAGCAAATAGTGCATTAGTGCTTCAAAAGCTGCAATACCATTTTGTTATGTATGTCAGCTTCATTATATTTACTTAATCCATGTGTTTTATTTCTAGGTTGAATGGGGAGAAGCAAGCATGATAGAGGCCGAGCGTGTTTTACTAAGACATGCGCTTAGTGATCCTTTAAATGACCGATTTGTTTTCCTCTCAGATAGGTGAGGGTATAAATTTGTTAACAGCTAAAATTTTTAATCCTTATACTTTTGCCTATCACTTTTTGCTTTTTGGGACTTATACTGTAAGTACTCACCACTTATATACAGTTTTGAAAATATGATTTTCTTTTTATAGTACTTCAGTTTGCTTAATTATGTGATAGAAGAAATGTCATATATATTTCTCTATTCTTGAGCTTAGCACCTCACTATATTTCAGTTGATTGATTTCTTTTCAGCTGTATACCTTTATACAACTTCAGCTATACATATGACTACATCATGTCAACATCAACTAGTTTTGTCGACAGGTGAGGATATGTGCTTGTCTTGTACTTCAGCACATTGGGTCTGTAATGTTACCCTTTTTTCTACCGTTTTTATTATTTGATGACTTTAAAACATGAATCTCAATCTTTGGAAAATATACCACTAACTTCAATTAGTGAAGTTACTGGCATTATGTTTGTTGTGAAACTACAATTCCTCTGATAACAAATTTTGAGAGGTTAAGTGCATGTTTGGGAACATGGTCAGTTAAACTTTCCATGATTTTCTGAAGTAACAAATAGTTACTTTAGTGTTGATTTCACCAATATTTTATCATTAACGTTGATTCCTAGCGTCAATCCAAACACTAAGTTTGCTAGTAAGGGTAACTTTCTGTTAAACTTATTTATTTATTTGCCATCAATTTAATTGTTTTTGGCATTAAAATGTAAGCAGTTTTGCTGACACAAAAGAAGGCCGTTACAATCCAAAAATGGATCCTGTTATTCCTGTCTATAACTGGAGGAAAGGATCTCAGGTAAAGGTCTAATGTAGTTCTTAGTTTACTGTAACTTCATTCTGAAACTTAAAATACATGTGCATTGCCCAAATGACATCCTATCTTATTTATGTATTCTCCTGCAGTGGGCTGTTCTGACCAGAAAGCATGCCAAAGTTGTAGTTGAGGATGAAACTGTCTTTCCAATGTTTCAAAAATATTGCAAGGTAATTGACAACACAGTCCATTGATAGTTCTTTTATGAGTGGTGTCACATACTTCCTATAAAATATTGGACTCTTGTACAAAGAAAGTTACAAATCAATGATGTGACGACCTTAGAAAATGTGCCAAATTTGACAGTTAAAGTTGTAGGGAGTATTTCTTTTCTATCTTTGTTCTTATTTTTTTATCCCTCAGGGTTTTTGCACATTCTTTATCATTAAGTCTTTTAAACTCATGTCTGGTTTTCAATGCATGTTTCGGGTTATGGATCTTTTATAGTATTTAAGCCAATCATCTTTCTTGTCTCATTCAGACTGACAGCCTTATTTGTTTCTTCATTTCTCTTACCTACGGATTTAATAATGCAGAAAAAGCCACTACCAGAGTTTTGGAGGGCACATTACATTGTAAGTGCTCTATATGAAATCATCATGTATCTAAAAATTATTTATAGATGTTCTCTTTTTCAATTAGACACTTTTTATTGAAATTTTATTCATTGCTCATAAAATGTCATAAAGTAATCCAATATTTGATTGTGAACTGATATGTGATGCAAATTAGGTTCTTGTAAATTATATAAAGTAACAATTTTAAAGTATATTTCTTCCTTCATGCAGCCTGCTGACACATCTAAAGTGCATAACTGTATACCAGATGAACACTATGTCCAGACATTACTTGCTGTAAGGATCCTTTTCTTTTTCCCCTGTGCACTCTTTCTATGTCTGGGTGCATGTGTATCAGATACGGACTGTGGCACTGTGCATCTCAGAGAGAGAGAGAGGTCCTGTATATGTTGTTATGATTTGCTGGTTGACAATTACTGTGTTGACCCTATCTACTATCCCTGTGTCAATCACTTTTGGCTAAAAAATTTGTTATGGCATGATTTATTATGCTAAAAAATTGATGTCAAGAAGAAACTAATTATGTATACTTTTTTGGGTCTTGTATTTGTATGATTTGGGTGACATAATGCGAAACTGGGTAGGCGATGGCCTGTTACTGTTTCTAGTTGTTTCAAAGATTGAATTGATTACAAATTTACATTACTGAATTTGTTTGAAGTTAAATAAAGCATCATATGAAAAAACAGATGGCTAAAGAAATTGATGCAAGTTTGTGACTTCTAATTTAAACTTTGTGACAAGGGTTGTTTAACATTACAAGTATTTTAATGTGATCACTATGTTAGTTTCATTTTACTTATTTGAGTGTTTTATCTTTCCAAATCTAGCAAAAGGACCTTGAAGCAGAAATTACACGAAGATCGGTGACACATACTTCTTGGGATATTTCCAACTCCAGGGATCATGAGCGTCGGGGATGGCATCCAGTGACTTACAAGTACTCAGATGCTACACCTATGCTTCTAAAATTTATTAAGGTTTGACCTATACTGTACACCTTTGATCACTTCCATGCATCCAAAACAAAAGCATGTAGGCATAGTGTGAGATTATTGACTATTTATTTGACTTTAAACGGCAATTGCCTTAGCAGCTGAAGATATTCTCAATGTTAATATTTTATCTCTATAAATACTAATTTGTTGGAAAGATATTGCTGTGGTAATAATAGGAAACCCCCAAATAGAGCCTAAACAACCAAGTCACCTACTACTTATCAACATATTTACCAACTTCTAAAGAACAAGGTGTGAAGTTTTTGCTTTTGTAAATAAAGCAAAGTAATTCTGCGATCGTTGCCCTGATTAAACCTCCATCTTATTTTTTGATTCCTTTCAGCCAAACTAATTGAACCGTTGAAGCCAATACCCTATAAGAGCAATTAGTTTTTCATGTATGGCCAATTCATAGCAGCAAGAGATAACAAAACATTCCCCAAAATATTCAAGTAACTGGAAAATATAAGTAGTTGCAGTTATGATAATGAACTGAATATGCAATAAAACTCAAAAAGTTTGGGCTGGCCAGAAGGAATCTGCTGAAGAACAAGAGAAAGTTTACCTATCACTGAACCATACTAAGACAGATAATGTAGAGATGCTGCATTCTTCAACAAAATTGACTCAGTTTAAGACAAGCATAGAAAGTGCATGTACTCTACTTTCATGAAAGAAAACATGTGCAAGTTTGATTTTTGTTTGCAGGAAATAGATAATATTTATTACGAAACCGAATACCGAAGAGAATGGTGCAGCAGCAAGGGTAAACCATCGACTTGCTTCCTTTTTGCAAGAAAATTTACTCGGACTGCTGCTTTAAGGCTTCTCAATATGGTAAGTTCATGTACATTGCATGGTTTTCTTGAAGAGTGATAGTGAGCTTTCAAATATTTTTTAGGAAACTGGGGTCGTTTTTTGAGTTTCTTCTATTTAAATGTTACTGCTCTAGCTTGTTAATTATTTTTCTGCTTTTTTATTGGACAGTCTGTTCTGGGAGAGTTCAATTGAGAGAACAAAATGCTCATTGTCAGAGGCTGATACAAGCAAAAAATACACTTAGCAAAACAAATAAGAGGGAAAAAAAGGAATAATGTAGGAGTTGAAGAGTATTGGCGACCATACTGATATGTACAATGAATTGTATATTTACAAATTTAAGAGTGCCTGTGGTGTACATGTGGTGATTTTTTTTTTTTCTCAGAATAATATTGAGAAGTAGGAACACTTCTAAACAGTGGTCATGTCGTGTTGTAATTGTGCAGATATATGTCCATGTCAGATATTGTATGGACACCTCAATTTTTTTAATTGGGTTATATAATTTTTATACTTTTATTTTTTAAACTTTTAAATTAATACTGAACAAAATACCACAATAGTTAAGTAAATTTTTTAATTTTATTATGTTAATAATGAGTTACACACATTTTTAAAAAAAAATTCTAAACTTTTTATTTTAGGCTTAATTGCATAATTAGTCTCTTTAAGTGTTATAATTGTTTGATTTTAGTTTCTTAAATTTCACTTGGACTAATTGAGTTCTTGAAGAATTTTAAATGTGTAATGTTTTTTTTATAAAATTTATGATAATGTGATTTTAGTCCTTTAAGTATTGTAATAGTATAATTTTAGTTTTTTAGAATTCATAATTTTATAATTTTAATTTTTTAAATATCATAATTATGTAATATTGATTTTTAAAAAAATAATTTTAATTTTATAATTATGAAATTTAAAAGATTAAAATTATATAATTATAATATATAAAATATTAAAATTATTTTATTATAAAATTTAAAATTAAAATTTTATAATTAAAATTTAAAATATCACATTTACAATATTTAAAAGATTTAATTAACATAATTAAAATTATTCAATTATGATATTTGAAAGACTAAAAATGTAATTAAATATTTATTTTATGTGAATTTTAGATTAATTTAATATGATATAATCTTGTTGAGTCTTATAATTTTTAAAATATATTATATTTTTGTGTTTGTATTACATTTTTTTTATCAAGAGATCTAGTTTACCTTATAAATTTTTGATAAATGTTTCAATTTTTATACATAAAAAAAAATATATCGTATTCCTGTTGAGAATTGCATGCTTCCCAACAATCTTGAACGATGAAAATGACGAGGGCTCTGCTCTTTTTATTCTTTGCACAACAACTTTTTAATAATTTTTACAAAATTATCTTCGACCTAAACTAGTTTCATTTTCATCGTGTATCTAGGGGAGTGGGGTGGGTATCAAATACCCAATGAAAACTATTTTTTGTTATAAAAAATTGTCAACAATGCAAAGAGTAAGAAAGAGATAGGAATAGCATCACCCAAATGATGATGACCTTTGCTAATTCAGCTATACTGGCATGAATAAGGATGTCACTGGTGTAAGATACGCATATCTAGTCATTTTCTGTCACCTACTTTATTGAATAAAAATCTCTCATATTTGTTAATTAGATATTCACAAATTTTATAAATATTTGTTGAAATTTTTAGATATCTGTGAATATTTGTAAATTATAAAAATTTAGAAAAAAATAAAAAAATACAACAAAACTAAACATTCAAAACATGATTTTATACTAAACATATAATCTCACACAGTTTTTTAAACATCCAAATAAGTTGTTATTAAAATAAAATTAAATACACAAATTGAAACATAAAAATATATATAATTGATTAAATAATATGAAATTATTTTAACTTAATCAATCATCTTGAATTTGAGTCTTAAATCTTAAATATTTAGTTATAATAAATACTCTATAAAAAAATTTTGTTATCATTATGATACTATCTAGTTTGAACAGAGTTATCTTAATATATATATATATATATATAGATATCTAATTTCAGATGTCTAGTATTTGCAAGCAGAGTTACTTGCTATCCACCTTTGCACTTATAAGTGGATAGAAAAAAAATATTTCACTAATAAATAATTGTCTAGATATCTAAATCCAATTTGTTGAGAGTTTTACCTACAAATTGTTGGGTGTATGATTATTTTTTTTTCACCCCTGAGCTTTGTCTGTACACTTCACCCTCAATTTTCAACTAGAGGTGAATGCAAAATGGTCCTTGGGTTCATTTGGTTAAATACACTGAATGGAGTTCTTTTAGCACAAATATTTAAGATTCAACATCATTCTTAAAACGGAGCCATCCTTTATCGAATATGGGTTTTTCCCTTCGGCCTCTAATTGGGGGAACAATGAGAAACACAGATGATCTTTTTCTTTGGGTTGTTTAGCGACCAAAACTTTTCATGTGAACTTTTTTTTTTTTAAAGAATAAATAGTTTATACATTAATAAAGTAAACATTTGTTTATATTATTTATGATCATATATGATAAATTTATTAATTTTTATGATAATTATTTATTATACATGATAAGTTTATTTGTTAAAAATAAA
>JAMLFT010005578.1:0-17347 GCA_026544285.1 Pachyrhizus erosus
ATTTTTAATTATTGAAATTCAAAAAAATATTTAAATTTGATTTAGAAACAGAAATAAAATATCAATATTATATTGATTCAAGTAGAAGTGAACTTAAATTCTTTAAATTATATTTGGATTAGGAGTAGAAGTAGGGTGAAATGGAAGAAAAACTTGTTTTATTGTTTGGATTATAAAAATAGAAACAAAATATATTAAAAGAAAATAAATCACGATTCATTTTATTTTATTATTTATTTTCAATTTTCTTGTTCCCAAATTTGGGATGCACTTAATAGGACAAAGCTTTTAGATTATAAAATAATTATTTTATTTTTATTAATTTTAACCTAATTATTAGTTTCATAAGTATGATATATTTAAATTAAGGATAATGTAAAAATTAAAATGTTCTAACTATTTTTGTTCTATGATTTTTTCAAACAATAGAATCAAATTTTTGTTTCATTCCATTATAAAATATTTAAACAATAAAATGAAATATTTGTTTTATTCTATTAAAATTTATCTCATTCAATTATATTTTGATTTATTCTATTTCACTCTCAACCATTTAAATTGATTATTGATAGGAAATGAGATTAAAAGATAACTTACTTCATTATTTAGATTTTATAAATTAAGATAAAATCTATTTAAAATGATAGAATGAGATTCTTTCCATTCTATTTTTTATAACTATTTTTTCTCTCCCCCAAATTTGAAGAAATATCATGGAATCAAAATTTTATATTACCTATTGACTATTATATCCTTATTATTTTTTCTTTTTCATTTTCATTCTTTCTTGTTTTTTTTTTCTTTTTCTTCTTCTTTCTTTTTTTATAGTCTTCTTTCCCTTCTATCTTATATAAAATCTTCTTTTAACCTCTTTTTCCTTTTTTATCTACTATAAAATCTCTTTTTATCTTTTTTCTCTTTTATTTTCTATTTTCTACAAGATGTTTTATCTTATTAGTTTAATAACTCACGTTTATTTTTTTCTTTCATTTTCCCTTTGCATGTTTTTTTTTTTTGTCAAAAGTATGTGTGTTTCTTTCTTTTTTCTTCATTTATGTTTTTTTTGTTTACATTTTCTTCTTATTTGGTGGATCATTTGAAAGTTTTAATCTTTTTTAGTTTTATTTTTTAAAATAATACTATAAAATATTGATCCTATTACTAGAAATGTTACCATCTAATGGAAAACATATTGATGGTTGTGATTAAAAAATTAAGAGATTAAAAGAAAAATTCAAAAATATTTCAAGGATTGTTTAACAAAGCCAATATAATGATAGGAAAAAAATACAAAATACTTTTTTAGGGACCAAATGCAAAATTTACAAAGTTTTTAGGGACCAACAACAATATAAAATTAGTAGGAATTAGGCACAAAATTCAAAAATAAAGCCACTTTAAAGTAAGGAATTATTTAACTAGGTTTTCTTTTCAAATGCGGGGATGAAATATTTGTTCCTTTCCATTATAAATTATCCAAATAATAGAGATGTTTTTAATCCATTTAATTTTGTTCCATTATATTCATATTCATTATGTTTTGTTATCTACCATGAATCCAAACATAGTCTTAGGCAAAGTTTCAAGTTCTAACTATATAAATAAAAAGAAAATGTTTATCAGAGAAGACTCCACTAAAGGTGAACATCCAAGTTTCTAAGTGAAAATTAGTCATTGACGAAGTCAATTGGTACTTCACATCTATAACATGGTAACAAAATAAAATAGGATATATAACCAATTTAGTCCCTGCAAGTTAAATTGTAGACAATTTAGTCCCCAAAAAAAGAAAATTACCAATTTAATCCTTGAATATGTAAAAAGTGCATCAATTTAGTCTTATCGTTAAATTAAATTTGTTAACATTAATGTCCTTACTTACGTGACACGTCATGTGTATATGTGAATGACATGTGAAAGTTTATGGTTGTCACCTGTCATCTATTTAATTGACATATGTCATATAGTTGACTTTTCAATTTAGTCTTTAAACTTAATTGCTTAGTATCAATTTGGTCCTTAAACTTAACTATTTACTAACATTTTGATCTTTGAACTTAACCACTTTTTGACATTTTGGTCCTTAAACTTAACCATTTATTGACATTTTAGTCTCTCGTATTTTTCACCATCCTCTTGTCAATTTTAATAGCAAAACAATATAAAAATACTTAAAAAAATATTTAAATTTTTTCTTAATAAACATGTTGTCTAACTTTTTAAGAGACATTAATGGTGTGAACATTTTATTTCTGCAATGTGAATTTTATTGTAGATTATGGTATGATTACTATAAGAAGGTCTTTGTGTTAAGTGTAATAATTTGGTTTTAATGGTCCTAGAGGAATATTTGTTTCATTTATTTTGCAATTACTCTTAAAGAAATCTTATAAAGGATAAAACGACCGTCAATGTTTGGATTTTAGATCGATAAGTCTTAGTTTTGTTATTTGTTCTTTATTTTCTATAAGTATAAATGTTTATCAATAAGAATGATTTCAACAATCCATAAAATTTGAAAGAGAAATTTAGAAATCATATTTTTGTTCTTTATCTTTCACGTTATTATTCTTATTTATTAAATTTTTAGTAAATAATGTCACCAAATGTGATGAAAAAAAGGAAACATATCACTCATTACACTCTAAACATGATAAAAAGAATAAAAAATGACATATATTTCATGTGTCATTAACGAAGCATTAGTTCATGCATTGTCCACTTAAGTTTTCTAATGACAAGACCCTTAAACAATTATGTGAAAATGTAAAGACTTATAAAAGTTACCCATTGAAATAGTATGTAAATAAATGGTACTAACATTTTCCTTTTATTCCCTTTTGTGATTCTCAACTCTTTTAGTTATCGGTGTTAATTCATAAAATAGATTAATTAAATAATTAATTTAACATGTTACACATATTAATAACATATTAGTTAATAACTTAATTTGGGTAGAAGATCTAGTTTAAAAAATTAGAAAATTATAAAATCTTGTTAGTGAGCTTGATTTAGTTGCTAACTACTGTTATGTGATGAATTAATTTTAAGTTATAGTATAATTAAATGGTGGACTTGATAAAAGGATGGTAAAAATATGAGATAAATAATGGAAGTGAGAGAATATAATGATGTTTATACTACATGTAACATGAGACATAAATGTCAATAAGTAATTAAGTTTAGAGACTAAAATATTACTAAATAATTAAGCTTAGAGACTAAAATTACAGTATGTAATTAATTTCATAAAATAAGTTGAAAAATTAATTGGATAACATGTGACAATCGTTAGTTATTGTCTCTCATTCATGTGTATATGTAATGTGTCATGTAAGCAAGGATAATAATCTTAACGAAGTGAATTTAACTATAGGACTAAATTGTTGTACTTTTTCAAATTTAAGGGCTAAATTGGTAATTCCTTTTTTAAGGACTAAATTGATTATTTATCTAAATAAAATATAAACATAAAAGAAAATAAATTGAAAGGGATGGTTAATTAATCAAATATATAGATAAAGATAGTACTAAGAAATCAGTTGATTGAGTTGTGTATGTTGTTGTAAACTTCTAGTACATGTGTTTGATTCCTATGAATAAAAAAATGGATAAAGATGAAATAATGATAGTTTAAGATGAGAGAGAAAAAATATTAAAAATAATGTGTTTTATTCCTATGAATTTTTTTACTAGTTGCAGGAACACTGTATAAAAGACACTTCTAAATGGAAGAAGAGAGAAAATATTGAGAGTATCTAATTAAGAAAGTAAAGAGAATAGAAACATTACTATCCAAATTGTGTATTCTAATTCATAATATAAAAGTACATTTTTTTTACAATTTGGTAAATTTGTATAGTTTATATCATAATATAACTAGTAGAAAGACAAAATTGTAGTGTCTATTCAAATATTTTATTTTTTGGATCTCTGGATTTGTTATATATGTGATTTAGTTGGTGCATTCTTTTAATCAACATGATTGACGTGAAATGTTAAAATAAAATAGTGGGATGATTTACAATATCAGCTAAAGGAAAAAAAAAGTCTAAAAAAATGGATCTCAAGCAATGATATCCCTTTTATTATTATTAGAGTGTGGACACTAATATTAATATTAGTGGAAAGACAAAGCATATTTGTCTATATTTTTTTATATATTTTTGGGTAACAAGTTAATTATTTTTAACAAATTCTCTTGTTTTATATTATACAACTATACTAACTTATACCCTCTATGTAGAATAGTATGGCAAAATACACCAATGCATTGGTCGAATGATTATAATCATCAACCAAGCTCAAAAAGGCATATATCTATAATTTTTTAACGAATGAGGAATTATAATATATATGTAAAGCACTAAACCGTAGTCAATAATTTGTTAGAGAAAGTTATTCTAATAATATTTTTCTGAGGCATTTTCCACACCATCCCATATAAGAAATGTCTAAATAAACAAATTAGAGGTGATATAAATAAACTTAATAGGGTTTAAGATATTTACTTTTTAATTTTAATTCTCCATTTGTATCCTACATGCAATGACTTAGTGTTGGAGTCTTTTTAAAATACATTATTGAAGTTTGGCTTATGAAAATTTATGGAGATTCATCCACATATTCCATTTTTGAGAATTGATGTTGAGCATATACAATTCTATAAAAGTACTATACAAAAGATTAAAAGCTTACAATGATATAAAAATCATTCATCATATACATACAAATGTCAAGTCACGAAACATAAGAATGATATCTTTAGAATAATAAAATTAATGAAATATTAGACTACCTTTTACTTGATTTTATTTTAAGTAAGGAAAATTGTTGAAGGAAGGAAAATAACTTCACATGCGAGGTTGAAAGAAAGTAATAGATAATTTGAGGTTGAAGAATAAATTAGTCTAACAAAATATATATCAAATGAAGATATTTATTCTTTTATTATTGTTGTTGTTATTAAATAGGTGAGAAAGACAAAGATATATTGTGCTAAGATTATGTGTTTGAATAACACCATTAAGCTTATTTATATAAATACGAATATTAATAACTCATAATTAAAGGATATTTTGTTTTCTCTAAATTAGAAAATTTATCCATATAAACACACTATCCAATCAATGCATATTATTTATTATTATTTTTTAACACTTCTCTTCAAGTTAGAGCATATAAATCATATGCACCCAACTTGTTACAATCATAACCAATTTTTGAGTCTCTCAAAAACTTAGTGAAAACATTTGTCAACTAGTCACTAGAGTTGACAAAACTCATGGTCGTATCACTTGGCTTAATCTTTTTCATGATAAAATGACAATCTACCTCAATATGCATGTTTGGTCCTCTCATGAAAGACTGGATTAAAAGCAATAAGCAAAGCTACTTAATTATCACAAATTTACATAGAATCTTCAAACTTAAGCTCTATGAGATTTTATTTTAATCACATGAGTTAACAAGTTAGTAAAGTCATAACCTTATAATCTACTTTAGTAATTGATCTCGCTACAACAATTTGATTCTTACCTTTTTAAAATATCAAGTTTCCTCCAATCAATACACAATACCTAGAGGTGGATCACCTATCATTGAGTGAGCCAACTTAATCGACATTTGAGTATCCAACTATTTAAGCATATCCTTTATCTTTATAAATGAGACATTTGTTTGGATCACTCTTAATGTATTTTATTATCCAAATTATGACATTCCAAGGATCTATGTAAGGAGAGTTCAAGAACTAGTTTACCACACTAACTACAAAAGCATTGTTGGCTAGCCAACAATATTCCACAGCCAATGAAAAAAAAAAAAAAAAAAAATTGAACTAAACAAAAAATGAACTCAGAAGAATGCAGGGATAAATTCAAAATCATCAAGGAGGCAAGGAATCCAAGGGAGGAGCCGTATGAGATGAAATTCTCACGTAGGGTTCTGGAGCGGAGATTCTTTGAACCGAATGACGACCGTAACGGATGTCAGCTCAATCTGAAGGAACTTATGCGGAAGCTTTACAGATGTAAAAAATTAATATGTAACATGTAATCAACTATTTTCTTTTCTGCTATAACCAAGGTTAATTTACAACGTACTAAATTTTTTATACAAAAGAATGAAGATACAACAAACCTCTGCAGTGATAACAAAACCTCTATCCTTCGGATAGCAACCAATGAAATCCAGCAATAAACAGAAATACTCTGAAGTAGGATAAAGAATATGCAACTAAAAAAATACAGAAGAACACTTCTCTTATCTTAATGGATTTTCTGAGATAGGAAGCATTTCTATCTGTCCAGTTTCAACAACTCTCTCATACCCAACCTTCTCAGCTTCTCTACAAATCTGAATATCGTTAGGAAAATAATATTGATAAACAAATTTTATAACCAAACGTGGAAGCAATGCTGCTATTATAATTCCAAGCAACAATAACCAGAACAATCCAGTTCCTGCAGCATGAAAGAAGGCCCTGCAAAGTTATGGAGATGCAAAGGTTAGCCTCTACATACAGAAGCAGAAGCAATGTAGGATTGCAAAGGTTTTCAAATCTAACATTCACACAATGGCAACACAGAATATTTTATGAGTTGGACATGGTTTTCTTCATGATTGGTCATGCAACAACATACCTTATCCCACTAGTTGAGGTGGGTCACAAGGATCAAACTACTTCATTTAAAACCAAATACAAATCATTTAGATCAAGATAATTTTTTTTAACGCTTTCTCTTAAAGTTTTCTTTAGTCAAAATAAAATAAGTACATATTTAGTTAGGAAGATAACTACAGAAATCTGTTGTGTGTAAATGATTCAGAAGCATGAATTATTGTTTTCACTCAGAAGACTAACAATTTAACATTAGACGGTGGTGGTAAATATATGTATTTTCCTTTGGAAGGTATGCGGGCAAATTTAGCATGCACAGCAATAATCAATAATATATTTAACATAGTTCCAGAACAAACATAATAGTTGCATCTAAAGAATCTAAAACAGAAAATATGGATGACCTTTTGCATGAATGCTAGGACATTAGATTTATGGTATAAAAATTAAAAAGAAAACTCAAGAAGGGGAAAAAGAACAATGCATACCAGTAGCCAGGAAGACTGGGGACAGCATCAATGATCATGACACAAATGAAAGTTGCAACTATAGACCCCCAAATGGCAACATGGGTTATCCAATACCACCTTATGACATCCATGGCCAAGTGTAAATTAACCAAAATAACAACTCCAAAAGTCCAAAGGTCTCCAATGCTTGCCACATCAACTGTGCTACTCCAATATGCAAAGAGGGGAGCCCAGAAGATAACCAGGCTTTGCCACAAAGTATCTAAAATTGTCAACAAAAACAATTTCTTGTTGTAGCTCTCATGTCGCTGTCCTGCCCCGTATAATTGAGGATACTTTAGGAGAGTCCGTTTACCAAGATCCTTGTCGAGAATACCAACAATTATAGTTGGTAATGAACTGTAGATTATTGAGTATAACGTGGTGCTCCATTCATTTATAGCAGTTGTTAAAGTGAAGGCAGTGAAGAGCACATACCTAGAAAACAAATGCACACAACAAATTAACTAACATGTTATAATCTGGAGGAATGCATCTAACAGCCAGAAGACATTGCAATATTTTTATAATATTGCCGGTTGGGAATGAGTATGTTTTCCTGTATCTTTATCTGCTCTCCAATCTGTACCCAATTGTTGACAGAGATAAATTTTTTATTCATTCCGTCCACATTCGGATCAGGTATACTTTGTCTTATTATCATTTTTGCCCACTAAAATAATTATTATTTTAATAATATATTTATACTTTAAAATAAATTTTATATATCATTGAATTAAATATATTGATTCATAACATAAATTCAAATAATTATAATTACAAAAATATTAAGTCTCTAAAAATTAAATAAATAAAAAATATAATAACTAATTTTTTTAAAACGAAACCGTAATCATACTCTATCAAAACAAATATTTTGTGGCACATTCAGAATTAATTCATATAAATATTCACAACCATAAATATGAAATTTTTTGACATTCCTATATATCGTGTACAAAAATAATACTATCTAATTTGATTTTTATATAATAAACTAATCTAGATACATTATTTTTGCTTATAATTATAATATACAAATATAGATAATATATGTGAAAAGAAATAAACTGAGAGTATAAAATAAATTTGGATAATTATAAGCAGATTCAACAATATAAATAGTTTATTAATACTTAAATTTCTTTTTATTTCTTTCTTTCTATCATATTAAGTTACTTATTTACCTACATTTTTTTCTCTTTCTCTTCTAAATATAAACTACTATGATAGTTTTTATGTATTATTTTAATAATATTTTTTGTAAATTTTAGGAGGGTCATAAAATTATTTTGATAATAATTTAAATATATTTCAAAAAAATCAGGGGGACCATGGCTCTGCATGTCCCCCCTGCCTCAGTCTCTGGTTGGATTGTGACTTACCAAAATAGGACAAGAACAAGGACAGCATTTCTGTAAAAGTTGTATAGTATCATGTAACCCAGTCGTTGGTAATTCCAGTGGCCATGTATCAATAAGAGAGGAACCAAAAACCTAAACTGCCCCATTGCAAAATCAGATGCCATTACAGCTTGGCGACCCTCTTGTCCACTGATGCCAACTCCAACATCAGCCATTTGGATCATTGAGACATCATTAGCACCTGTAATGTAACATGCATACTGAATTTATTGAACCACACAATATAAACCAAACCAATAAAAAACTACTCAATATTTTCTATTGCTTTCAAACTTTTGAAAGGGAATGACAGGGTCTAACGAATCAATTACCATCTCCAATGGCTAGTGTCATGTCAGATGTCCTATTCTTCACAAGGGCAACAATCCCAGCCTTTTGCAGTGGAGCAACTCGGCAACATAGAACAACAGAACATCTACTTGCAAGTTGAAATAGCTGAATCAACAGAAGTAGCCAAAATCAGCAAGAAATAAAGTTATAAATTACATTGTAAACACCATCTGAGATTTAATGGGACTAAACTAACCTGTTCTTCAAGTTCACTGTCAAGAATATGCACAAGGCTGGTGCCATCAATAATCAAGGCTACTGTAGTTGCATGCGAACTTCCTCCAGCATTGTTGGCAACCCCAGATGTGGACATGAGCTTTTTAGACATGACAAGGGCATCTTGCAAACTTTTTCTGCATGATTCTCTGTTGGTGTTGTTGATTATAATTTGAGTCATTTTGCTTGTTAGGAGCTTTGAGGAGTAGCCAATGGATATGGCAGTTTCTTGTTTGTCCCCAGTCAGAACCCATACTTTAATGCCTGCAATTCTTAGAGACTCAATGGATTCAGGCACACCTTCTTGCAGTTTATCTTCAATGGCAGATGCTCCCAATATGCTGAGACTGTTCTCTACAATGCCAGAAACCTTGCGGAGCATCGCAGCCCTGCCAAACATAGCAGTGCTTGCTACCTCAAAGGATGCATGCCATTGCTCAAATTCTGAAGCACTCAAGTCTCTCATGCCAATAACAAGTGTCCTCAAACCCATGGAAGAGTAAGAGTGAAGATGTGCTTCAGTGGCTCTTAATAAGTCCATGTTAAATGACCTATCTACCACATTAAGCATGGATGTGTCTGCTCCTTTGACAAAAACTTTAACAGAATTGTCTGGGTACCCCAATATAACTGACATTCTCTTCCTGTCACTGTCAAATTCATGCAAGCCCAAGACATTGAACCTGCAATGCTCATAATGGGATGATTTATTAGAGAGAAAGGGTAATGACCACTGTACCATATTAAAGAGAGTTTCATCTCATGTTTATTAGCTAACCATCAAGTTAAGAAAACGTACTATATACATTCCTATATCTTAACTACAGAGCCAGGGAAGAAGAAAAGACAAAAATTGCATGCGGCATATTCTAGAACCAAGACTTACTTCACCACTGCTAGTTCTCATAAAGGTTACGAATAAAATAGACATGAAAATCCGACAAAAATATTCAGACATGATTTCCTATCTGTTTAAACAACACTAATATTAGACAATTAACTACAAATTGTTTCATCATTTTCATTGAAGTTTGTCAGTAATCATTTGTGGAGAATGAAAAAGAACAGAGCTATTAAAAAAAAAATTCAACTTACTTTTGTCTTTGTCCATGAATATCAATGACTATATGGCCAGAGGTTCGTTCTATGAGCATAAAACCATAGGCAGCAGCAGCATAAGCTAATGCTTGTTCATCTGGCGATTCTCCTTGGTAATCTATCAGCTTGACATCAGGGTCAGGTGTGTCAACAACAAGAGGCACAATAGTGTTGCAGGTTGCCAGTGCTAGAAAGAAATCATGAATCCGTTTTCCCTCCACATTTTGAAGTCCACTTCTTGATAGTTGCAAAAGCTCTGGATTAACTTTCACCTTCATCTTTGGTCTGAATACCTTTCCATCCACTGAGCACATAATGAAACAAAAGAAAAATGTTATATTATTTCATTAATAAACAAAACCAGGATGCATTAAAAGGCAATGGTAAAAAAAAAGTGCGTATTAGAATTGACTAATAAAATAAATCTAACCTTCCACAGAATGTTCAACTTGCTCATCCTCCATGCTGTTCTCTTTAGAACTGTAATCAACCCCCCAGATGCTTGCACATTGAAACTCCATCTTGTTCTGCGTGAGTGTGCCAGTTTTGTCAGAGAAAACATATTTTATCTGCCCCAAATCTTCATTAATGTTCAAAGCCCTGCACTGAAACCTTGACTTTGTTGCCTCATCATACATTCTGTTGTCGCCGATCATGAAGTAGGCCTGACCAACCCTCACAAGCTCCATGGAAATGTACAAGGAAATGGGAATCATGACCTGGAACACTATAACAGACATGAGGAATGTGAAGAAAATTTCCAACCCCCATCCATAGTACTCATAGCTATCGACCTCCCCCTCTTCTGAAAAGTCCAGTTTCCTATAATATGGTAACAGATTCAACTCATCCTTGTGGCGCTTCAACCACACAGCAGCACAAACTGAGGTGACAGTACATAATACCACAAGAAAGAAAGATAGCCAAATGATCTCATAATTCATGCGTGTCTCCAACCTGCTCCTCTTAGAAGGAGCTCCTGAGCTATTCAGCATAGCCTTGGTCTCTTTCCCACAGTACACAGCAACCCCAATAGCCCAACTAGTATTCTTGAGTTCACATCCTCTAAGCACAATGTTGGAGGATCCAAGTGACAACTTCTTGTCACCAACTTCCATGTTAGCCAGAAATCCATATATGTTCCTATTGGGTTTCTCACACTTAATCACCCCACCAAACTCCTCCTTACCATGAGTCTCTTGCTTTGCATACCTTGTCTTCAAATTGGACTCCCCATCTAGATTTATAGTCTGCACATATGCAACCCCAGTTGATTCACTAGTTGAGAGCAACACAATATCACAAGGGATGGTTTCATTTGCCTTTATCTTTATCACCTCACCGACTCTAACATCCCTCCACTTCTTCTCCACAAAGCTTCCATCAACCAAAACTGATGCCAACCTATTGTTCTCAACATTATCACTCTTGTGCCGCCTCCAATCCTCATACACATCCTTCACAGCAGTGACAAACAGCACAAAGGCCAGTGGCAAGATGGAAACACCTCTTCCAAACACGGCAAGCTGAGGAAGCTGATTGAGAATGGCAATTATGAGAAAGTACACGTAAGCAACCCTGTGGAACTGTTCAAAAAGGTTCCTGGGAATGAAAGTGAGGAGGGAGTATTTGCTTGTGCGGATAGAGTTTCCTGCAGACTCAAAAGGCTCGTTGGTTTTCAAAGGATCGTTTATGTACACTAACCTTGCATCCTCATCTCTGAGTTCCCTTTGTGACATGCTGAGTCCTTCAGAATCTGCACCCTTTGACCCATATCTAACAGGTTTGAATTTGGAACCTGAACGGCTCAAACTCACTTCATGGATAGAGTTGTTGCTCCTGCTCCCAGAAGAGTGAATGGACATAGAACTTCCGCGTGATGATGAGTTGAGAGTGTTCTCAAATGGGTTGAAAGCGTTGCTAGAACCTGACTTTGATTTTGGAAGCTCAGGAATAGTGGTGAGAGAGTCTTGTTGGTAGTTATTAGTTGTTGTTGTTGTTGTTGTTGGAGATGGTGTCGTCACAAGTGGCTTCTTAGAACCCATGATTCATAAATCAGTGACAATGAAAACACGTGAAAGCTTGAAGAAACAAAAAGACGTGGACAAAAGGTTCTAACTAATGTTGTGGTTGTGCAACAAATACATGTTGTTATGTGTATGTAGCAGTTTTATTATGAATGAAAAGGGTAGCTGAAAAGAGAGGAAAGGGTATATAAGAAAGAGGTGTTAGATTATTGAAGAAGAAGCTTGCAGATGAGGAAGAGGTTTAAGGTCAAATACGTTGTAGAGGAAAGAAGAAGAAGGGTGAGTCTATGAATGGGAATTGCAAGGAAGAAGAAAAAAGAGGGAAAGTCGTAATGGGTGGCGACAGCAAGTGTCTCTAGAAACACATAAAAAAAATTACTAATTTATATGCTTATATATTTAGTTTAAAGTTAATTAAGAATAATAATAATAATTAATTGTTTTCTTTCGTGTTGGTTGGGGTCTATAGGATGAGGGTGTTTATCACGATTAGTTTTGAAATAATTTTTTGAAGTGAGAGAGGAAAAATTGAAGATAATAAACGGCTTCGGTGGTGTTTTTGATTTATACCAATAATACAATTCTATTGTGTTTGTCTTGGAGTTAGAGAGGAAAAGTCTTTATCGTCAAAGAGAGAGGGAAGAATAGAGAGATGCGTATGTGAAACAGTAAGCAATTTAAATATAATAAAAATAGATCAAGTTTGGGCAGATCTTCTAGAAAGTCTGCTAAGAGGGTTTGTTATTCATTGTTGGGGGTGTCAGAATTTGACTAGGAAGAGCCTTTGACAAATGGAATTTAATATTATAATCATTTGAAGCATGATTTTTATATCTAAATGGAATTGTACCCATACAGAACAGAATTACAATCATTTTAAGTATAACTCCTGGGAAAATAAGTTATCTGCTAACTTTCTGGATTTACACTATTATTTAATTATAAATAATTATTTTAAAAATTATATCATTCATAATATATAATTAAATATTTTATATTATCGATACATAATTATTAAACTCTTAACTTTACACAAATAAAACAAAATTAATTATAAGAAACATAAGAAGAACATAATATGTTAAATTTTGTACAAATTATGTCAAGTATTTTTAGTTATTTAGTAAATAATAATAATAATAATAATATCTCATTTGATGCACACATTTTATTAGATAAAACTTTTCTCCAAGTCATTTCTGTTCTCTTTCAAACTCTATGTCTAATTAGTTATGTTAAATTGTTAAACAACAATAAACATTCAAATTTTAAAAAAAATTTAACAATGAAACTTATTTCATAAAATATAAAGATTCCTAAAATAGATTTTATCTCTATCAATACATTTTTTTATCTAACAGTTAGAAAATTAAACTCCTATCAACATGGTTAAAAAACCTAGTTATTTATCAAATTTACTAAATCTTATCGGTGTTTCTTTGTTAATTTAGATTATTTAATTATCTATAATTATATATAAAAAAAATATTGAATTTTGGTATACACATTTTGTTCGTCTATTTTTATCTTTATAACTACATATATAAATTATTATTTTAACTCTATAATTATTTTCGAAAATCATCAATAACATTATAATTTCTGCTTTCTCTCTCTTTTATTTTTCTTTTTCCCCAGTTTTTAATAATTTGGACTTACTATATATAGATTTGAACTAATAAGGTTTGAGAAAGGACAATAGTGAGGCTGCTCTAATGGCAGTCCTTTTCTAATTACTATGATCTGATGATTTATTAATCTGGATTTGCTGTTGTCGACAAATAGCATAGTGGGTGAAGTTAAAGAATATGTTATTTGATGTTCATTCGATGACTCATATTGAATTGCTATTAATTTATAAAAATCTAAAATATCATTATCTGTACTTTGCATTGGACTGCATTAACAGCGTGTTTTTAGACTAAAGCAAATTTAAATTGGATGATTTATGTCATATTTATTCATGTCTGACGTAGTTTTTTTTTAAAAAAAAGAAAAAGGTTATAAAAGTAGTCTTTGTACGAAAAAAGGAAAGAGGAAATAGAGAAATAAGAAAGAAATTGAATGCATTATTTGACAAATATATATAGTCAAATTTATGTTTTATAGACTGGGGAGACTGAGAGGCAGCAATAGGTTTTTAGATTTAATCATTGAAAGTTCGCTGATAAAGGTAGTAAAATTTTCACCTATACTCACTTAATCCACTACTTAAATGGGATAAATAAAATAATATATATTTTTAAATTCAAAATTCATACTTACTCAAGCCATGAGCTATGCAGGTTTACCTATATACTTTTATCTATTTATTTAATTCTATTAATAATTTAAGATTATTTCTACATCAATATTCTATTTTTAGTTCTCCTATTTTTTTAAGATTGTAGTTCTTTTATTTTAAAAAATTTATAATTTTGATTCCATCATTAATTTTATGTATTTTATTTTTTATTTTAGTGTAATTAAAATTTTTGACCTAATATATTTATTTAAGATATTATCAAGAAATAATTTAATTAATTAAAATAAAAAAAATAAAAAAATTAATATATGTAAAATTTATAATAGAATTAAAATTATAGATTTTTTTAAAATATAGAATCTAAAATTATGAAAAAATAATAATAAAACAAAATCATGAATTAAAATTAAAAAGATACTAAAATTATAATTTAACTAATTTAATTTATATAAAAATTATGAAATAAAGCACCTTGTAACAAAAATTTAAGATTTAATCCTTCTTCATATACTTTTTATCTCAATGAATCTCCAAATCCAACTTTTAGTTAAGATTCCAATCCTTTTTACTTCAACAGGTGTTGGTAATCTGAAAGCAAATTCAAGCGGTTATGATTTAGACTGCGTTTGGATTTTTAAAAGTATGTTTGACAATAAAGATAAGTTTGGGATCATTTTTTGTTTTTTCAAAAGTCTGTTTGAAAATAAAATTATATTTTAAAACTTAGTTTTAAAATAACATAACTTAAGATACTTTTATAAACTCAGTTTACAAATTTCAGCTTAATTTAAACTTAAGTTTGTAAACTGAAATTCAAACATACACTTAAAGGTGAAAAAATCTTTCTTCTTTACTAAGCATTTTTTTTTTTTTAATAGCAAGTTGTAATGGTTGTGACAGCCCAACTAGCCCCTTAGTTTTTACTGTTGTCTTATTTCTCCTTGATTTTCCCGAGTCTTCGGTTTCTATTATTTTTACCTGAAAAAGTCAATAGATTCATGTAAACGTTATAAAGAAGGTCAACTATGATAATCAATGAAACTCTGCAAATTAGACTGGTGGCTCTTTGCGATTTTTTACCTAAACAATAAAACCTTACAAATTAATGAAGACTAAGTTCTAGAGAAACAAAGACTAATAATTTTTTTTTTCTTGTATACAAAGAAAATAAAAACATATCAAAAGTAACGAGTAAGTAAAATATAATAAAAGGTATTAATTTCAAGTTATAAGCAGTTAACATGTTTTATTGTAAAAAAATTACCAAACCATTTTCATACTTCTAATGTACATACAATCACTAAACAAAAGGGTAAATATTTAAAATTAAGTATGAAACAAAATTTAAAATAATCTAATTAACAGAGTCTGTATCTACTGACCTTTCCAAATCATTACAAAATTTTGACCATTTTTTATTTTTATTTTTGAGGATTTTTTTATCTTTATTAGATGTGGCCTTGATTCACCAATATAGCAACCGATATTGAAGTTCAGGGGTCCATGATGAAATGCCTTATTCAAATGAATACTGTTAAAACATAAAAGAAAAGCATGTGAGCTCAGAAACACTACCATTCATAGATATATGAAGAAAATACAAAGAGGAGTCTTTGGTTGTAGCAGCTGCCATCATTGACCATCAAGCATTGCCTACTACAAGTTTGAAAAAATCATTTGTTCAAAGGGCAAAGCATGATATGATATAAGGTATAAATGTGGATCACCACCCCACATACTACATACAAAATATTCCTACAAAACAAAACCTTTGTCATTTCTAAATCCCTTCATGGCTCATTCTACGGTGGGGACAGTGTTCCAAATGGTCCATCACTAAGGAAATTTTAGTTTTGTTCTTAACTAGAGACTTGATTGAGGCCCGGTGGTCCACACAAAACGGTGTCGTTTTTGGAGGATGAAATCATAGGGGCATGCATGTATTTTACAAAGACAGAAGCTGCCACCATAATCTAGGATTTCTTGTTGAAAAAAAGAAGAAAAAGGGTCCCTAATGTGACCAAGAGTGAGGACCATCATCTTCACCACATAAATATAAGAATGTTACTACACATCTACTTATAGGAACCCAAGAGAAAATATTTATGTTTTTCTCTAAAATAATAGACTCAAATTGTCTCTTTTCACTCTCCCACAACGGCTTTTACACATGTGATTTCTTCAAGCCATTTGAATTTGATCAACCACACATGTCTTTGGCTATGGCTCTTCTTATTCTACATTGATTTCATTTCACTTCCTTCACCATTTGTTCTTCTCTATTGGTCTCTCTCTCGTGGGATTTAGGTCCCTAGTTCCCTTTTCTTTTGAACACCAATATTTCCTTTTCAACTAAACTAAATTCAGTTAAACTGTATTTATTTAGTTTAGTTTAGTTTAAAAAATGTGGCTTTTAATATACAAGACACAATGTCTCCCTCTTATTCTAAGTCTGTAAACACTTTTTTAATATAACAACTTAAGTAAGCCGTTGAATTGATTTCCATAAATTTGAAAATTAAAAGCAACCATTAAAGAGAAGAATGCAGAGTAATTTTGACATGTTAAACTTAACAGCACCTTGCAAAATTGCAGATTAAATTTTTATTCGTAATTGACTAACTTAAGTTAACTTTGATTTTTTTTAATTGAAATAATCTAAGCCGTTAGATTTAATTAAATTAACAGGTAGGATTTGGTGTAAGTTAAATACACTTTTTATATATAAAGTATGGTCATTGATTTTAAAAATGTTATTAATATAAAAATTAATTAATATTAATGATAATTAATTTTTGTAGGTAATTTGTTTAAGATTACAATTCTTTTTTTTTTCTTCTAAATTAATAATTTATTTTAAAATAATATACATAAAT
>JAMLFT010005579.1:0-17346 GCA_026544285.1 Pachyrhizus erosus
AAATCATAACAGTATGATTACTTATGATGTTTTCAAGAGTTTTTCATGTATGAAATACAAATTAATAAATTATCAATTTACATTGTTATTTAATTATATTTTTTAAAATTAAAAATTAAAAAAATAATTTAAAAAATTAAAATCAAAATAAAAAAATTTTAAAGACTAAAATTAATAATTTCTAGCATCAAAATATTATTTAAGTGATTATTTCATCGTAATTTCTAGCATGATACTCTGAAAATATTTGACTCCCTTAAATCAATTAATCTATTCGTTAAAGAAAATGATTCATCTAACTCACTCTGATTAGTGACATTAATAAAGAAATATTAAATTGTATTGATACTCACAGTCCCCGTCACAGTCTACAATATAGTGCACGATTAAAACATCCCTTTTGTACTTTCTTTTTCTAGTTTTCATTCCAATACTCATTCCATTACACTGTGCAGTTCCTTCTTCTTTCTCTCTCTCTGTGGTGGCCATAGTGATTAGTGAGAAGACAAAGCGCAAGAGAAGAAAAGGGTTGGTGTTTTATTGTGAGTGATGAGAGTGTAAGATAACTAAGGGAGCTATAGCACATGGAAGAAGCAGAAAAGGAATTAGAGAGAAGGAGCAAGTTTCTCAACAGTTTGATACAGAAGAAGAAAGCCATAGAGCAGCATGACAGCCCCCAGGTTCATGTCAGAGCTTGTGACATGCCTCTCCCTCTGCAGAACCGTGCCTTCCATTGTGCACGTCTCCACTTGGAATCTATACCACCTGGCAACAAGCTTGACAGTAAACGCCTTGCACTTGCCCTTAAGAAGGTTACATATACTTATTTTCTTTTTTTATCTTCTGGGAAAATTTTCTTTCTCCAAAATCTGTTTTTGAGGTCTGATCTTTGACACATTATAGAAAATCTGAATAATGTCTGATTTTGAAGGTTTTGGCGTTATGAAAGAATTGTCACTTGTTAGTTTTCAATGTCTTGGATTGATTAAGATTAGTGTCTTTTTGAGCAATATTTAATTAGATGTGATTCCTTTGGTGCTTTTTTAGTATTGTTCTTGAATTAGAATTGGAGTTTAACTATGGTAATTTATATTGATCTTTAATACAAACCTTTCTTATAGAGATTACCGAGGTTAATTTCCACTTCTGATTAGAGAACGACACTAAAAACAGTTATGAAACTGCATTTAAGTTTGTCTTATTTAATATTGGCTCTTTGATTACCCTGGCTCAAGTTTCATTATTGTTGTTTAATCAGTGGATTAAGTATATATAAGCAAATTTATATGCAGATTATGATTCGGGGTGTTGGTATTATGCTTTATGCTTGAGTCAGCCAGTTGGAACTAACTTGTTTCTGTTTCTTTGTCCTTCTTGATGGTGAATTTTTGGTTCACATATGATATATACATGCCGATGGTATTTTTCAAGCGCACATGGTCTAATATTTGTTTCTCTGTGTTTTGTAAAGAGTGGTTTTTCAATACTTGTGGAGTTGATGGAAGGATATTCTTTTCAATTACTAACTTATGCTTGAACTCTTTATTTTGATCCTACAGTCTGCATATTCTTTACGGATTTCTATTCTATCTTCACCTTAATTACTTCTTCAAGTCATCCTCTGGAAGTATCTGAACATATTTATGCTACAAAAGTTTTACAGTGGTTCCACAAAGTTTTCTGTTGCTTCTATCTCACCTTTCTCAAGTGCACCAACACCACATATTCCCAGCTCGCAAAATCTCTTACTTTATTGTAGCAGTTTCTTGTACATATAGATCACCAATACTAGAAATTTCAGTTCTGTTTGCCATCTGAATCTTACTATATTTATATAATTTGAAATGTTGAAATGGGGGTGTATTGATAAATAATGTAGCACTGTAGCCAGATTGCAGATCTGAAGCAAAGTCCTTAGAAGCCTTATCCTTTTCCCTCTTCTGCTATCAGTGTTGTTGCTCTCCTTTCCTGGGTTCCATTTATAGATTTGTGTGTAAACACCTGATCCTGAGTTATAAAGAATGGTAAATGCTAAGAAAAGAATACCACTCAAAGCAATTAGGTCTTAAATTGCTTGCAGTATTGGTCTTCGTCTAATCAGAATTTTCTCATTTCTTCTTTTCCCAAAATATTTTTCCTATTACTTATAAAAGTTGCATGGTCAACCCTGTATATGTTTCAAAAAATGAGTTGAATGTCCTCGGTTGGCCACAATTCAGAGACTGCTCCTTACCATCTTTTATTAATGATATCAAACAACTAGACATGTGTAAAGGGTGAGCCAATATATAAAGATACCACCAAATGGGGTTTGGAGAAATATGTGTGCAATGGGGGGGTCTATTTAAAATAATAATAATTAATAATAATTATTATTGTGAAAATAAGGAAAAATTTAGAGCAGGGGTTCAGATATTCAAAATTAAAGGAGAGAAAATATACATATTCATGATATTTACATGTAATTTTTAAAAAATGAGAGGGTGCACACTTTGAGTGTGGATCCGCCACTGGATGTATGTAAGCTTACCTCCTCCTCTCCCCTGTCCTCAAGGAAGCAACCTCACCATGTGCCAAGGCTCATCGTCTAAACAACTAGACAAGAGTAGTGTGATAGAGTAAGTGCGTGTTTGGGACCAAATTGGCAACTTACATCCATCTGCATCTACCAGAAGCAAGAGGACTTTTGTGTCATTTGGGCTTGTTTATACTGGATGTTGTGGGAGGACGCTGTTCCAAACATGCTATAAAATTAACCAAACAGTTTCCTATCATTAATTTGAAGGACCAAAATCAAGAGTATGCTTGCCCTTGAAATAGATTTTTTTTACTGAGGAACTTTATGATTATAATGTTATTTTGACAAGAAATATTTGCTTGCATCGATATCTGTAAAGAAATAGAAAGTGGTAAGCAACAGAGGTTAATACACAACAGATCTAGCACTACGAGTCTTACTTAGCCTCTTAAGTATCCTCTTTGAGTTATATTAATTTAAAGGTCTGGGATTAGAATGACCTTATGAAGATACTGTTACTCAATGTGTTATTTTGGGAAAAATATGCATGTATATATGGAATTTTATCATAAGCTTGTACTTTTTGGATAGTAATTTGAAAGGAACTACAGATTTGAGATTAGAGTTATGGTTACAATGAAGTGTTGGTAGCAGTCTTTGCCATGATTTTGCATGTTATGTGAGCTCTATAGCTATTTATATACCATCCATATCAACGTGAAAACACAATTAAGATCAGAAGTGATACATTGCAAATTGCTTGTTCTGTTCACAACTGATCATAGATGCAACAAACCTACTTGTTGCTGCCGTGCATAAGGATTTGTGCAATAGTTAATGTTGAGCATAGTCTTAGTGATTTTCAATAAAATGATGGAGGTGGATAATTATCATTATGAGTTTGGTATCATTATAGGTTGCATGACTTTTCGTTTATGACTCCTTGCATTCAAGTGTGAAAAAAATCTAGAAAGCATGTTTATTAGGTATGTTGGTTATAAAAATTAATAAATAGGCTGCTTGGTAGGGTTGTCTTTTTTGTTGAAAATGCTACTCGGTCCCTCATTTTATTGATGGGGCTCAAGGTTGACAGATGATATTAAAAGTTATAATTTTAGGATTCCTATTACACACCAGCAGGATCCATATCTAATGTATCTCTTATTGAATGCATGTCAGAGACGTTTCAATGAATAATGGTATCTTTGGGACAAATTTGATTCTTGCAAGATCTTCGTTGATGCTTGCTTCATCTATTACATTCACACCAAGCATACCTTGATCTTTTAGAGTTTCATTTTTTGCTCATAGTTTATATGGATTAGTGGCAACTATTCTTTCTTTCTTTGTTTTTTTTTCTTCATTGATTTGTAAAATTTGAATCTGGATGAATTATTGCTAGGTTTCACATTGACATTATTTGAAAACCTATTGCTAGCTATTGTCTTATTTTTTACCCTCTTGAGCAATGGTTTATTGTAGAACTTCTAAGTTTTGTTACCTGGTATAAACTACTTGGATGGCTAATGATAGAAACTTAATTTTCTTACAGGAATTTGATTCATCTTATGGTCCAGCTTGGCACTGCATTGTAGGTACTAGCTTTGGCTCCTATGTTACACATTCTCTTGGTGGCTTTTTGTACTTTTCCATTGATAAGGTTTATATCCTTCTCTTCAAGACAGCAGTTGAACCATTGGACCATTGATAGCTTCCACAACTATGAGCCATGCCTCCTTGGAAAATTATATTTTAAAATTATAAGCCAGATGACATGTAAAATTACAAAATGAAACATTTATTTACCTGTATTCTGTGGTATGTATTAGATGCACTTCTATTAAAAAAAAAGTATTTGATGCAATTCTATTTGAATTTGTGGTCTGTGGGAGAGCATTTTGAATGCAGAATTTGTTGTGTCAAGTCACAAGATTTGCATATTGGTCAGCTTTCAATAACATGTTATAGAATGCTGTAAAAAAAAAAATCTTATAGAATTATCTATCTGATGAAAAAAAATAGGATTAAACATTTTTTTTTCAACAATGAACTCATCTGTTTAAGTTTATTTAAAAATAAATTAATAAAGTAAGTAATTTTTTTTACGTGTTTGTCTGAATTTTTATTTTTAAGAAAGCCTTTTTCTTTTCTGAAAAAGTAAATTTTGTCTGTTTTTTAGAAAATTACTTTTTTAAGAATATTTTTTAAGTTTAAACAAATTATTCCAATACAAGAATGTTGTGTTTTCATCTTTTATCTTTTTTTTGTTTTTGTCCCTATAAATGTTTTTTTGTTTGATTTTGGTCTTGTTTGATTTGTCCATCAAATTTAATTAAAAAAGTTAGTGGGACTAAAATAAAAAAGATTGAAACTTATAAGGATTAAAAAATTATATTATAGGGACTAAATAATTATTTAGGTCAAATTTATAAAAATTAAACCTTTAAACATTGTTAATGCATTATGTAACACCTCATATTTTGAATATAATGTTTCAATTTTTTTTTAAGTTTCTCAAAATTTAAGTATAATTTTGATAAGCCCATCTAGGATGTTAGACATTAATGGAAGAAAAAAATATTAAAATCACAATGAAGAGCACTAATAATAAAAAAATTATAAAAATAGAACCTTAAACATATGATTTTGTAGATTTCATGAAATTAAGGTTTATTTTTATAATTTTTTTCTAGTTATTGTCCAAAAATGTCTATTTCTCTAGTAGTCGTATTTGATTTTTTTGAAGAAAAAAAGGTTTGTTAATAGTTTGTCATTTGTTCTTTATTTTTAGAATCTTTTTTCATTGCACTATTAAATGTATTGGAATTCAAGACATGAACAATGTCTAATCCTTCAAAATTCTTATAGTTTTAATGATAACAATAATATTATAATTTGATATATTAATAAGTTTTAAATAGTTAAAATGTCTTAAGCATCCAAAATACAAAAGGGTATTATCATATCCATAAGCATAAAACTACATTTGAATTAAGTGTCCAACACTACAATTTTTTACGTCTAGGATGTATATGAAAACATCAAAATGATTTATATTTACACTTAATGTTTTCATTAATTTCTTAGTCATGAATGTCTAAACTTTCACATTTCTAATGCTTAGATTATTTACACTTATATTCCTTGCCAACACATTATTATTGTTTATCATAAACTCAAAGCTAATATTTGAAATTTAAAAACATTTAATAAAAAGTAAAAACTTCTAAAGGAGAAGTGAAACCTTTAATCAAAAGACGACTTTGAGTCTTGAACTTGTCTAAGGAAAAGACTGAAGTAGGAACCTGCAAAAAGCAAAAGATACTTTAGAAGTAGTAATAATAATAAAAAAGAAAGGATAAGTTTTTGTTCTCTCCTCTAACGAAGCTATCACATCAAGAGAAGAAAACATAATTGATGTTTTCTTGCATATGAAAAATTAGAACAGAAAAATGCAAAGAGATGTTTTTTCACAACAAACACTTTTACATGAAGCTTATATATAGTCAAAATTGTGAAGACAATAGAAGTTAACGAATAATCTTTGAAGATATATGCTATTATCTCTTTTCTTTGAAACCTTTAAACATCCTCTTGTTAAGTTTGTGAAAAACTCTCTGAGTTGAATCTTTGTATATCCTTAGCAAACTATAAAGTGACACAACTTTTTTAGTGTATGTTTGGACATACGTTTTGGACATGGAAAATCACATCTAAATGGTTAAAAACGTGGAAGCATCAATGTATAGCTTAACAAGAGACGTGGAAATTCACGTCAAAAACATATATACAAACACGGTGTTAATTTACAACTCAGGGCACAAGAACCTCTAGCGCACATTTAGATCCTCTCCATTTGTGAGGGAAATGAACATCTTTGGATAATGACACACTTTATATTTAAAAACTCCAAATGCGAAAATAATATCATCAACTCCAAAGACCCAAAAGATTAGAGAAACATCATCATCTTGTCATAGCTCAACATGCATATATTTAAAAAAAAAATGGAAAACAGTCCTCAACATCCTTTGCCCATTACCTATTTTTTCCTTTTACAAACAATTTTACCAAATCAACACAACAATATATCACAGTATAATAACATGCTAAAATGATTAAAAACAAGATAATTCATGGCAAAGCAAGAAAAACCCTCATACCCCTTATTCTTCTCTTCAAGAAGCTTGACTAATGCTGTTGATGGAAAGGTAAAGGACCCCTTTCTACTTACATCAATTGGAGAGAATAAAAATAGGTTGAGTATTATGAATTTTTAGAGAGAAAATTCAAATTTTTTAGAGGAGAATGAGAAGGTTGAGATAATATGAAAAGTCTTTGTGTGGAGTGGATAAGGATAGTTCATTTTCTCTCTTAATAGTCACTTAAATAACTAAATTTCTCTCTACCCTTATTAGGAACTGACATTTCCTTCTCCCATCATTAGGTTAATTTCTTTGTTTTAATCGGGCTCATATGAGTCTCAATTAAATTAGATTTAGGCCTATCTCAGTTTTTATACAATTTTAACCGTGTAAATTTTATTGTTCTCATCCAATAACAAGTAATTTAATTAATTATATTTAACTCATTGTAGAATAATTATTTTTTAATCCATAATTAATTAAATATTTCTCTATAATGTTATTTAATTTTTTAATGATTAATTAATGCCTACTAACCTTTTAACAACTAATTAAATAGCTTAACTGAACAAATTAATTAATTTTCAACTAGTTCACTTTCTAAGTTTCAATTAATAAAATAGAATTTAATTAATATTAATTATCTTAATTTCAAATCATTGATTATCTTAAAAATTTAATTTTACTAATTAAAATTATTACTAACTTATCATTAAATTCTTAGTATCATTAAAATTCTAATTTGTTATTCTAATAAAAATGTCTAAATATTACTTTGCTTAAATATCAATTAGAATTATTAAATTTATTAAGCCTTAATTTATTTTAATTAATTATATTAGACTTAGATTTATTGGTTTATTAATTAATTAATTTGATGTTTAAGACTCTAATTTTTAAATTTAGACTAAATTTATTTTTATTTACAAAATTATTCTTAATGAGTTGATTTATCAACTCTTTCCATTAATTTTTGATGACCAGTTAATTGATCTTTAGTTTAAATTGATCAAAGCTTAATTTTTTTGATTTGTAATTTAAAATTTTTAAACTGAAACCTTTTTCTATCCACTTTCTTCTAATCTGTTAGTTCCAAAATTTTAGGGATTGCATTGACTGCATATTGTTTTGTTTGCATGGTGAGAATGCAACGTTCAAAAAGTGGTACTTCATTTTTTTATTCAGAAATTTTACTGCTGCACGTTGGGGTTTTGCATGTATATTTCTCTTGCTTAAGCAATAAAGATACACACAAAAACGCACTCTGTCAAACCCACATAATAAAAAAAATTGCACCAGCATTCTTCTGAAATTTCTTTCCTTGCTCAGAAATTGGTGTTTAGAAGGTTCGTAATCCTTTATTGCACATGATTGACCCGACTTGATGTGTGTTGAAAGTGGAGGACATAACATAACATCTTATTCTATCAGTATTGTAACGTTTTCTCTCTAGAGTCAGTATTTTTAACGTGTTTTAACTTAAGTTTTCTTAAACTCTTCCTAATAATATTATTTATCTTTTGTGCTAATTAATTATTTTAGTTTACATTGTGTCTTATTTCATACACACTTAAAATTATTCTGTTGAATATGTAAATTTTTCTCACTGCTTCTGTCAATATTGATATTGTTACTATGTTCGCTTTGTTGTTCTATTTGTTCTATTTATTTTCTAACACATAGTTGTTCCCTTGATAAGCACTAAAAATGAATTATTTTTAAAATAAAAAGACAAAAATAATAATTTTTAAATTTAGAAAATGACTAATTATTCATAAAGTCAATAAATATTTCACCTATAACATGGTTATCCAAAATGTGGAGAACCAAAAAGAAAATTAGGCTAAAATTTAACGGATGAAAAAAAAAAAACTTTTTATCATTATTTAAGAAAAAACATTGAATTCAAACGTTAGACTTTACAAACATGACCAACCCCAGCAATAGATAAACTACTCTTATTACACATTCAGGTGTTCTGTTTTTGTGTTTTTTCACACCCAAAATAAAATATCTTTTAACTTTCAGGAAAAAAGAGAAAATGTAATTTCTACCAACCAAATAGATTCAAATAATTTTATTCATGTGATTAAGAATCAAACTCTCTGAACCAGTTTAAGAAATTCTACTATTTACCAACAATATCTAACCTTGGTAGGTGTAATGCATCCTATACAGTTAATTAATGGCGTAAAATCTTGCACCACATTATAGTTCCCGCAACTCTTAATTGCTGGTAATACTTGTATTCATAAAAGTCCTTATGTAAGTGAAAAAATCAACACATCATAATTAAAACGTGAAGGCATCACCATCAAAGTCAGATTTAATAACTAATCCAAGCATGCAAATATTATCGATGACATAATAAGCACTTCAATAAATTTTCTGATTAAATTCTTTTAGAAAAAGATTAGTCCTAATAAGGTAATTACATCAACGATTCAAACGAATTCTTCTGGTCTGTTTGTACAAAAATTCAATGGAGAAGTCACGTTACAATTGCCAATATACATTTTGACCAACCTCGCTACCCTTTAAATCCTCTAGATGAGGAACACAAAATTGGGTATGCAGCAATATTTTAGAAGGTAGATGAAGAGTATGTTGAACATTAAATAGATTCTAATGCTGAACATGTTATGTGCCTAGTTTTACAAGACAATTACACTCAAAATTAAAGTAAGAATCACAGAGCTTGTAAAAAATCCACCATTGTTATATTGTGATAAGCAGCCTGAATTTGTGGAATTGGTTGATGGAGCCAATGCTGTGCTATTTGTTCTGGTAACATTTTTACCACCACTGTTCAACAAAAATATAAAGAGAAACAAGAAAGAAAAAGATGATTAGAAAGAACACTTCAGAAAGAATACATATATCAACATAAGCTTGAAATTATACCTTCCTGGAAATATACAGGAACCATGACCTGTGACAATGATAATACAATAAATATCAGTTATGTAAATATGTTAACTTGAAAGTGAGATTTGTGAATGCATGGTTTTTCTGATGTGTAACAGATATGAGTCAAAAGAAAATGGCCAATAAAGAGAAAAGCTGCAAAAGTAGCAACAATAAGTAAAATGGCCAAAAATTACTTTGCAATTTTAGTAGACTTAATTTTGAACCAAATGAAGTAAAAGAATGCGGCTACTAAGGCAGCATATTACTAAGTGATAAACCTACTAAAATCACCCAAGTGGTGAGGAATTTAGGTAATATGCACAAGATTCTAAGTTCTAATCTTGTTTTCATTATACAACAAAAAAATAAATAAATAAGTAACTAGAATTAAAAAAACTGCTCTTAGAATTTATTTGATGTAAAGATAATGACTATAGAGCGCGGAAAAACATATCTTTTTAAAAGAATAAAAAAGCAGAGGAAATGACCGTATAGCATCTTTAATTTTAACAGATGGTTTTCAGAAACAATCTGATCTATGAAAATATTTGAATATCACAATCTTATACATCTTGTCAAAATTACTTTTCCCCTAAATAATAAAAGTTTCATAAGAATCCCAAGTTTCATCAAATTAGTTATGGTGTGTTACATGTGCAAAGTGCAAACATGCATTGTTTCATTATGTCCATAGTTATGATCTAATTTTTTCAATAAATGTATATTTATACTTTACTAGCCAACATCGCATGTAAATATGATTTATGAGTATGTAAAGACCCCTTACTTGGGTTTGTAGTGGTGACAGAGGCAACTCCTTTGAAATCACATGTCCCAGCAGATTTAGCCATCTGCTGATAATATGCATTGATAGCATATGTAGCATGTGCAACTACACTATTTGGTTCATAACATGGTTGACCCTGCAGCAAAGGTGAACAATCCACCTTCCCCGGTCCACAAGCCCAATCAAGCGCTGCCTGAAGCATCTTTTCATCAGAATTACTCTTGGCAACACAGAAGGTTTGGTTTGTTGTATCATTTGCAAATACAGTACCAGAATTAGTCAAGTGTAAGGTATACACCGGTGCTCCATTAGCATAAAACAGCCCCCAATTATTCTCAGACATTGGACCAGGCCGCAAGTCTTCATTATAAAGCTCATACATATAAGTGCTAACTGCAATTCCAGGTTGCTTAGGAGTCCCACTATTGTTAAGGACATGCCTAATCAAGTTACTATTGTAAGTGTTGGCATTATCAATTGTTGCATCCGGCTCAGATGAATCACCTTTGGAGGGCCATCCTGACTCAGTGACTAAAATAGGGATGTTGGTAAACTTCAAATATGTCATTGCAAAATAAGCAGCATCAACAACTGCATCAAAGACATTAGTATAATGCAGGAGGGTGTTGGAATCAATAGCTTCCTTGTTCGGAGGCAAGGGCCGGAACAAAGCATAGTCTAAAGGGATTGCACCAATGGATTGCATGTAATCATAATAAGGGTAGACATTGAGCATAAGATATGAGCCTGTTGACTGCAAAAATTTAAGCAAGGGAATCATGACAGGATCCCAAGTTTTATTGAAAAATGCCTGAGAAGGTGGGAAAGAGTCAAGGATGACAGAAGAAGAGTGTGGAGTAGAGACTTTGATTTGTTGATCAAGATAGGCTGCAACTAGAGCAGCTTGAATGAATTTTAGTGCTGATACTAGGACAGGAGCAGCATTTGGGATGGAAGTTAGGACTTCTGATCCAACAGCTATGGCAGTAATGTTGGTAGCAGGAACGTGAGCTATGACATTGCGCGCAACCCAATTGGCAGCCGTGGCATTAGACTGTCCAATGCCAAGTATCTGGTCATTGGGAATAGAAACAATAACTTGGATTCCTGTGTTGGCAAGAGCACGAAGCATGGCTCTGTCTGCATCATAGAGTCTAACATGTTGGATACCTTGAGCCTTAAGAAGGGCCACAGTTTCTGTTGGACTTGGCATGTTGGAGATATCTGTACCAATGTTGACACCAATGAAAGCATCTGCAGAGAAAAACACCAACAAATGAAGAACTTTTTTTGACAACTAAATCATCTAACAGTAAAAGGTCTTTCATCTTCAGAACAGTGAGTCAAAGTTACCATATATACTGATAAAATAAAACTGTGAAATGAATTAGAGATATAACAAATAACGCAAATGCAACAACCATCCAAAAGAAATAGAAAGAGAACTATGAATCTGTCTATATGTTACAGAAAATATCCATATGTAAAAGGATTTCTTTTCCCACTCTTCAAATGATTTCAAACATGTAGCCCTTTAAGCTCATTACTGCAGGTAATTTAATGATCTTCAATTACTTACAAGATCAGTTGGGGATAAATCCTTGATCTCGGCAAATCAAATAATGCAGTTAACTTTGCACTAAATTTAAGAGACGGATACTAAAGCCTAAAGTTAACAATCATCAGAAACAATATAAAAGGGTTATTGGGGCAATAAGCAGAGGCTAAGCTAAATTTTTTCTCCCACTATGATTTGTTAATTTGCAATATTAAAAAGGAAAAACCAATAGCTCAGTATGTTCAGTATCTTTATTGGATAAAGAAGAGAGAGAAAATTGTTTTAAAATGAAAATTCAATTAAGCAGCCTTATTAGCAAAGAATAACAATGAAAGAAATCCATTTATTAAGAAGACACATCCACATTGAATCTAATTCGAAGAATGTCGAAAACATAACAGATCTTTCTAATTTCTATTGGTATAACCAATTTAGGTAATTAAAAATACTACTTTTTTCTATCTCGTTGGGTTGCAGAGTACTATGCTCGTATTGGCAGCATTTTTGGGGTGGGGGTAAACCCTATGGTATAAGACTAATAATCCCACAGGGGAATTGGCTTGCCCCTAACCACTGCCGCTTTCAGTGGGTTACAAACTCTACTTGTAAAGTCCACCCACATAAGACTAATTTTGGCAATTGAGCCATACCTCTTGGTGTGCACTAGTAATATTTACTTTGTTTTTAAGTGCAATAAGAATATTCCAGCACAAAAGATAATCTTTTTGGAGAATGGTTTTATATCAAAAAGTAACACAAGGGAAATCTCATAGAACCATGTTCAGGCTTTTCTTTTGTTAGTAATCAATGGCACAATCAACTGGCCAGGGGGGTAACGTGTGTCACAAATATAAAAATATTACATCCATGGACGTGTATACATTTTTTAAGAATATCATGATTCAAGGAAAGGAGAATTATTCACTTATTTTACAATCCAGGTCAATTTACCTGTCTACTTGTGAAGACAGCCAGCTATTACATTTAGCTATGGTGTTCAGTTCCACAAGTGAAAGCATGTTTGGATTACCAATAGCTCCCTTTTAAAAGTATTTTAGGACTAAAAGATACAAAGAGTATTCTTTTCTAAAAGTATGTTTAACATCCAAAAATATGTTTAATATCTAAATGTTATTTTTAAATGGTTAACTAAACATGCACTTAATCTGAATAGTTAAAAATTTATCATGAATCATGACAAAAATCCAGGTTAGTTTATTTGGCACCCCATGTGTGTTTCTTGTGTCTTGTCTGCAATGTCAGGGTACTCATTTAACTAAAAGAAGTGTAACGTACTAAGGGATGGCCGGTTGGTTGGCTATAAACTTACATATGAGAAGCATTATATATTCCATTACATATGCAAAAGAAAAGAATCACTTTATCAACGTTAATATTATGAAATCAATGCTAATTTACATTTTACAGGCTAGATGCAGAGGTTAGAATGATGTACTTTGATCATCAAGTCTCATGGAAGCTGGGTAAAAATGTTACTTATAGCATGCTTGATTTACCTTAATTATAGAGAAATAATCACTTATTTTCAAAATTTTCCTTAAAAAATTAAAAGAAATAAATAATTACATTTTGAAAATAAGTAGAACCAAACATTGAGTTCCATTTTACATGCCACCACCACAGTCACCATTCCTGAGTCAGGGTATTTTAGACCATGAAATTATTTTTTCACAAAATGTATTTAGTGCAAACTGCAAAAGAACTGCGTGATGAGTTGGGACGCAACCACATTATTCCCAAAATCCCACTAAAAGACAGGAAGGACAGGGAGGAGATTCTGCACAAAGGAAAAAGAAAAGAAATATTTTCTTACAAAAATCCATCCTTTAGGAAAAGATAAAATTAATTAAAATACCTACTTACATCAACCATTTCCCAAACTTTCTATTTTAGAAGCAAGATTATACCTTTATAAACAGTTAAGCTCAATCCTATTCCTCCTTTCTTCTCAACGCAGAAATATCAATTACTAATGTAATCAAATAGTTATATCAACCATTAGAGTCGGTGTAATGGTTAAGGATTTAAGTAATAAACATGAGATCACAGATTCTAATATATCATTATAAATAAAAAAGTAATTATATCAAGACTCACAAGTATGCCCACCGTGTCCCAAATGTAGTACATTGTAAAAGAAATTATCAGAATAACCACAAGAAATTCATGTAAAATGTACCAGAAATAATTATATGATCTCGGACAAATATATGTATGACTATAGTCCTAACAAATCTTCACGTGATATACAACTGAAATTTTCAATTTATCAAAAAGAAACAGTAACACTTAATTATGTGTTACTTAAAGATTAAATAAGATTGTATTAGTGAGATGCATATAATAATTTCTCAAAATTCACTGGTTAACAAGACACTCTCTCCAATAGTTACCAATTTGGGAATGAGGCCCATTAAATACTAAATGGGACCCACATTATGAATGTAACTCATGAATTTCAATTTACAACAAGCTCACACGAATTTAATCTTTCAAAAAAGTCTCTTTGAAGTTAGAAGGAGAGTGTTAACATGTAAACCCACATGGAGAATCTTGAGCTGGACAGAAAAGACACAACTTTCATAGGTGAAGTGGGTACTGATAAAAGAATGAACTCCGTATAATAAGGGGAAAAAAAAAAGCCAAGGAGTGCTATATAACGAAAACCATTAGACATTATGAAATGGAAAACCCATTAGAGAATACACAGTGTTAGATTAAGGCAATGAATACCCAAAGGAAAAATATAAATAGAAACTGAAAATCACATAAGGGAACCAAAGAAGGAGGAAAAGAGAAACACTAACCTCCATAAGCAGGTAAAGTTATTGCAACAAAAAGGTAAAAAATCATCAGCACAGCCATTAGAACTTCTTTAGAAAAAGCCACTTGCTATGAAGAGAAAAACACTGCTTCTAATTCCACTGTGGTGTGATTGCAAAGAAACCCAGAATGGAAAACAATCAAAAGGGGCTACGAAGTTTGGAAGGTTCAACGAGAGAGAGGAAAAACAAAGAAAGGTTGCAACTTTTGGAGGCTTTGAAGAGATGACAGAGAAAGTTGTGGGAAATAGGAACTGTCTTGTGTTATGTTGTGTTGTGTTGTGATGTGAGGTGGAGGAAGAGGATTTGGTTCTTGTCGTGGTCAAAGCTCAGAAGAGGGTCTTTGATTTTGTTTGGGCTTCGCAACCAAAGTCTTAAAAAGAGTTAATGAATAAAAATATTATTAAAAAAATAATTTAATAATATTATGTCGAAAGTTATAATGAAATGAGTTAATGATATCTTTTATAAAGTTTTTATTTTCATTTATTAGTACTTTTTTTTTAGTTTTCTTTTTTCAGAAAAAAAAAACATTGCACCAAACACTTTTTTATGAAAAGTTTTTAAAATTTTAAACAACTTTACTTTTATCATGAAAAAAAAGAAAAAAAAAGTACTTTTTTAGATTACTAATAACTTTTGTTAAAGACATTTTTATTTGAATCTAGTAAAATTATTATCAACAACCAAAAATTTTATTTAAATATTTAATATTATTATATATTTAAAACTTAATCTTTAATTTAAGATCATTAATTATGTTAAAAATTAGAACAACTTCATGTCTGTATTGATATGTATATTTCTTTTTCTCAACTTATTTGTCAGTTTAATAATTGTGAAAGTATTAACTATTTTTTTAATAATATTTTATTTAGTGTAAGAAATAAATACATTAATAAATATTTATTTAGTATAAGAAATAAATTCACTAGTAAATATGTATTTATTATTTTCATAAAAATTTAATATATATTTATTTCATTCTAAAACTATTGATATTTTAGTCTTTTTATTCTAAAATTATTGATGTTTTAAAAATTTTAAATATTATTAATTATTTTTTTCACATATAATCCTATTTAACAACTGTTATTTGTCCTAAAAACATTTATTAACATTAGAGCCTTATATCTATACATTATCAATGTAAAACTTTTATAATGTCTATAAATAAAAAATCATTATTGATATAAATTTTAAAATAATTATTATATAAGTTAACAATTTTACTATGTATAATGATATATAATTGTATGTAAATAACCTATTTTGTTATCTTAAAATTATTTAAAAGACTTAAATATGTATTTGATTCCTTAAATTTGAGTTTAGTTTTGATCTTTTAAATTTAAATTTAAATTTATTAATTGTTTAATTTTTGAAAAATATTTTTTTAATCCTCACTATAAAAAAACAAACATTTAAATCACTCTAAAATTAATCTAAAACTTATTTTTATAGAGAGGGATTAAAAAGAGTTTTTAAAAAAACTAAAAGACTAAAAAATAATTTTAGATTTGAAGAACTAAAAATAAAAATGACCCAAATTTAAGAGACCAAAAATATATTTAAAATTATTTAGAATAACTAAACTTGACCAAATATTATACGAGTTTACAATTTATTTAACAAAAACACTTGGTACTTATGAAAAACATATCTTGAGAGAGACAACCTATTAAATGAATCTTAGGACTTAGATGAATTAATTTTTAACTTTTGATAGAGAAATATTCAAATTCACAAAAAAAAAATACTCAACTAAAACAAACTACATTTATATTCAACTTTAAATAAGAGATATTTAAATTAAATACAATACTACATCCATAATGTTTTCTTGTTAGACTTAAATATATTTTTTATACTTATAAAATGATTCATTTTGATTTTATTACCTAAATTGTCAATTTTTTATTTTAATACACCATATTTTTATATATTTAATTTTACTATTTATTATTACACTGATCTCATAAAATGATAATAATATATAATAAAATAAAATATAAAAAATATAAGATATTAAAATAAAAAATAATATTTTAAATAATAAAATTAAAATAAATTATTGTATCAATATAAAAAATATATTTAAGTTTACTTATTAAAATTCTTTAACTTAACATATAATAAAGATAATAATTTTAAAATAAATGCTCCTTATACAATATGGTTAACTTTAACTATCAATAATCATATAATAAAGATAATATAATATAATCATTAACTTTAACTATCAATAATCATATAATAAAGATAATAATTTTAGAATAAAAGTGTAACTTATTAAATGCTCCTTATACAATATGGTTAATTATTTTGAAATAAGGGGTATTTTAGTTAAATAAAATTATTTTATCATAAAATCTCTTAAAATATAGTAGTAGATAGAATGAAAAGGGAAGACTAAGTTTTAAAAAACATAAATGGAAATAAATTATTTTTGTTTTCTTCTGTCATTCTTCTCTTATACACTTTTTTTTTCTTTTGGTCCATTTTAAGATTTTTATGTAAAATTATTTTTATAGATGTAAAACTTTCTATTTTAATATTTATTAAGATATCTTATTTTAGTTCTT
>JAMLFT010005580.1:0-17344 GCA_026544285.1 Pachyrhizus erosus
TATAAATTTGTTTAAACGCATTTTTAATAAAAGAAATATTTTTTTATTTATTAAATTTTTTTAAAACTTTTATAAAATTATGTTTAATCCGATTTCATTTTCAAAAAAGAAGAAAAACAACAAAACATGAACTAAACGCCAGTCTGAAAAATACGCACTTGCTCTTCGTTCCGGGCACCATGCATGACCTAATACCAGAAACACCAACGTTGACCAAGGATTCTAACATTTAATTCAAACCATTTCTAAGAAACTCCATCCACACAAAATTCGAGTAATTTTTTCAAGTGAAATAATGAGAAATTTCTGTGTCAATACTTTCTCTTATATTTATTTCATTGAGATATTCATTTTACAAGATCCGTGAGATTTTTTGAATAAATGTTAACCTTCTTGTTCCCTCGAATGGGATTCATGCAAAACTTGGTGGATTCCACCAAGTGTCAGTGCCTATCCTCTGTAGTCGTTGTAGATTCCCTCGAATGTTTCCAATTTAACATGTATTTCCCCTCAATTTCAAATATTAAAGTATAATATTAATCCAATTTTTTTTCCTAATTTAGCATTGAAGAGTTTTTTTATTACTTTTTATCAAATGAGTGGGTTGGGGACTGTTCACTCTCTACGATAGGTGTTCTTTAAGCAATAATCAATAAAAACTCACCATGACCAATTCTTTAGCTTATAAGACTGATAAAAAAATGCAATCAATAAAGCAAAAGAATGAGTTGGCTAATGCTGTCATTTAACGACCCAACTAATTAGATTATCCTCTCTTTTTTTCCAAAGCAAAGTTGCCGAAGAAAATATGATCCCCTATAAATTGGTGCAGTGCTCAATAATTGATGAGACAAATTGAGAAGAAAAGTCTTCTATTGTGACTCCTCATCCCACTTGATTCAACCCAACTCAATAATTTTAGCCATCAGTGTGTAGATAACTTCAGCCAAAATATCCAACCAATTCTTTTCAATATCACCTTCCATATATTGATACTGCAAAAGATAGTTACATTCTATTCCAAAACAATGATCAACAAAGTAGCAGTTCTATTAGTTGTTTTGCTTTTCATAATTTCTGCTTTGGCTTCTGATCCTGATCCGGTCATGGACTTTTGCATAGCCAAATCACCAGACAACAGCTTCAGTTGCAAGAACTCATCCACAGCAACAGTGGAAGATTTCACCTACTCTGGCATAAAGTTTCCTGGGAACTTCAAGCAAACTGGCTTTTCTTCTATGGCAGTGAATTCAAATGTCTTTCCGGGTTTGAACACTCTTGGGGTGTCATTTGTGCGAGCAGATTTTGGGGTTGATGGTGTCAATGTGCCACACTTCCATCCAAGAGCAACAGAGGTTGCTTTTGTGCTGGAAGGAAAAATATATTCAGGATTTGTGGATACCAAGAACAAGGTTTTTGCCAAAGTGTTGGAGAAAGGAGAGGTCATGGTGTTCCCAAGAGGCTTAGTGCACTTTCAGATGAATGTTGGGGAAGGGCCTGCTACCATTTTGGGCAGTTTTGACAGCCAAAATCCTGGTTTGATGAGAATTCCGAATGCAGTTTTTGGTTCTGACATAAAGGAGGAGCTTTTGGAGAAGGCTTTTGGATTGAGTTCTAAGGAGCTTTCCAAGTTAAAGAAGAGGTTTTCTGCTAGTTAAAATGCATTTTCTGTTTATGGAGACAGTGGTTCAAATAAAAATATTAAAGCATGGAATGTTGAATCAGAATTTAAGATTCACATTGTGCACAATGGAAAATTTAATATGATATTGATACCTATTGCAGAATGTTGCTGATGATTAGTTGAAAATATCCCCCTCAATAGAAAGCCATCGGATAGATTTGTAGTTAATCATTTTAACAATTCGTCCCTTCTTAAAGGGCTGATTTTAAAGCTACAGTTATTTAGTATATAGAAGTGCTTCCATTTTGAAATGTCACTTCCCTTCAGTTAAGGATGGAGATTAACATGAGTTTGAACTGATTAGAACTTTATTTCTAACTTCTTGCTTTTGTCTTCTGGACATATTCTAAAGTCAACGCAACATTGACATTTGGTAAAATTATACACGTTTGGCACAAAAGCTAAAAATCAAATGAGTGGTTGGAGGCATGTTTCGTACGTGTTTCTTTACTCTTTACTTCTCCATTCTTCTACGTTTTGCTTTTGCCAGAGTGCTTTTATGCAACAGCATCATGTTAAAGAGTCCGTAACTGCTCCAAAAGCTCATTTGTTAATGATTCCTCTTCCCCTACTTGATTGTTTCACCTTTTTGACTAGCATTTTAATTTGCTTTCTCGTGTGCGTTTAGGTATCAAACACCTTCAAAAGGAGAAGGGTGAATAAACTCAATATACTCTATGGCAAAATAAAATTGAAGAAATTTATCCATTTATTTTGAAATATTCTATTTCAAGTTTTTCTCCCCCTTTGTTTACATTTTATAAATTGTTTTTTAAACAAGTTTGAAATATCAACTTTTTTCTTAGTTTCAACGGAGCAAAAGTGCTTATAGGAGGTAATTGGTAGAGATCATGAAGGTCTCCCGATGAATCTGTACCTTTGAACCAACTTTAGAAGCCTGATCATAAATGCTGCTTGTTCTTAAATCTTAAGGTTGTTTGGTTTTTAAGAAGGTCGGGTGGTTTTACATTAACATACTTATTACTAATATATAACACATTTATGCATTTTTTTTAATTTCAGTAATCTTCATTTAAAATTACAAACAAAAGGTGATTTGGCTGCTTGTGAAAATCAGAATGACAAATCCAAGCATAGCGTTATCGATCAGATAACATTGATAATAAAAAACACTCAAACAACCTTGTTCTTAGAGGCTCTGTAGATGGTAAAAACAAACCCTGATCTAGATGAGTTGTTTAACACTGCTTATATTTTGCATAGACATTCCGTTAATGCCATAGTTAGATCAACGCATTGAGCATCTCATTCCAAATGTCTGGCACCCCAGGGAGGCACCAATGGCTGCAATCAGAGGAAAGACCTGTGCCTGCTTTCTGCCTCTCTTCACTCATTGCCTTGCTATACACTGAAGGATGTCCATCTCTTCGGAAAGCAGTCATTGTTGTAATGTCTTGCAGATATACTGGAAATCTCATTCTCTTTAGCACTCCTTGTAGCACTACCAGTGGTTCAGGAACATGTATGTGGCTGAAAAATTGTAAAGGCTGCTTCTGCTTGTAGCATTTCCAACCATTTTGCCTACATATAAAATATGGAATCAGAGTAGCTGAGTGTAGCAAAAAAAATGATGTATCCAAGTGAGCAATTCACAATAGAAAGTAAAGTAACTAATTTCAATTAATGATGTGAAAACTAATGGTTGATATTATATACACGTGTATAACAAATCATACATGTGTTAGCATACCAACCATTGATTTTTTCATCATTGACAGAGATTACACACTTTACTTGATTTAGAGAAGCCAAATCCAACAGTTTGTTTTAATTAGGCAACAAAAATAGATTGTACCTGTTGTGCCTAGGTGACATGCTTCGAAAAATGACTCGGGTTCTTCTAGGGTCCAAATTGAGATCCACCCACCTTGCCCATGTACTGAGTCCTTTCTGATAGGCAACCATAGGATTCATGTTTGTGATGATACTATTTCCCTCCATGTAATAATCCCACCTGATATTGATCAAATACTAATCCATCAGGATGTGAAGTTGGCAAAAAGGTTAGGTACCCTTTGAGACATGCTTAAGAACTTAAAACTATAGAAATGTCACTATTTACTGAGAATTACATATGGAGGGAAACGAAAGATACTACATTCAAGGGGAAGACTAGAGAATGAGAAAGCTTTCTTACGAGCTTGTTTGACCAGAGTGAGTCCACCAGTGAGCTGAATCAAATACAAGAATATCAACTCCCCTCCAATACCTTGCATTCTCTTCAATCAAATCCAAATGTAGAATTCTCTTATTGTCAGGCCCTTTCTTCAGTTCTACCAACAATGGTGCCCAGAAAAACTCAATTGATGTCTCAAAATCCTGCAAGTGAACTATATGGAGTCAGTCATTTTTAAAAGGAAAATAATAAGCTTTGATTCATTGATTGATGCCCTACCATAGCATGGAATGCCATTGAAGGACCATTATAGGTCACCCATTTTCTATCAGTGGGAATGACTCCTTGAACCAAGCAAACAAGAGATTCCCATTGGTTTCTCATTATGGAATCACCCACCAGCATTATTCTCTTTCTTCTCATTTTACTTAGAAACCCCAGTGCATCAAACCTGTAGGTATCAGCAAGAAGCCAAATTTATATGCAACTTTAGCCAAGAGTGGAATTGATTTACTAACTAATAACTGCCTTAGCTCTCTAGTTGCAAGTAAACGGCTATTTTCCAACTGAATTTCGAGCTTTAATATCTTTATTTTTGGGCTTGCTATAGCAAACATAGAAAAAAATACTGATCATGCATGCATATAAAATAATAATAATAATTTTTAGATAAAGCAAAAAAATAATAATAATAACAGCATGGTTGCAATGTGAACAATTGTGCAAATTTAGATAATATAAACACCTTGGGATGGAACAACCAAATGGCTTCCACGTCCACTTCTCATAGTCAGAATCTGGCCTTCCATTCTTTTGACAAGCAACTGCAGTGCTGAGATAGGGACAATTGGAAGCATAGAGAGGGTAAGATTGATCAAAAATCCATTTTCCAACAGAGAAGTCACATTTTTTCCAAGAATCTCTCCGGGTTTGCACAACGTTAACGTCTTCAGTTTCCATGGCAATCCAGCTGCGCTCATCCTCTGGGTTGATCAGTGAAAATGTGCAGTAGAAGAAGCTTAGCAAGATGCTGGAGAAGAGAAAGGAGAGCAGGTGAAACTTTAGTTTTGCCATGGAAGCACAAAGTGAGAGCATAATGTAAATGGTCCTAAAGGAGGGAAGGCCTTTTGTAATATAGAAGGGCCTTTAGTTGAAAAAAAAGTGTTTCATCATGGCATGACTTCCGGTGATGTGGACCATGGAAATATGTTACTTTCACATGTTGACATTGCTGTAGACTGTGGTAATTGAAATCTGTAGCACTTTTCTTCTTTTTTACTACAATTGCCGCGTACCTTTTTACTTTTCTAATGAGTAGATTGATCTTTAGAACATAGAGCCAGTAGTATATTTGACTGATATGGGCAGCATTTGCTTTTGCTTAATAGATTGATACATTGAAGTAGTGGAAAACGATTTAAGGAGAAATCTTAAACTTGTTGCCACTAAATGATATTATTTGAAATTTTATAAAGTCAGGTAAAAGATTATCCATACAAAAGGAAGTCAAAATAAATCAAGGGTGATTCACTTAATTATTGAGGCTTATTACATTTTATTAGTCTAATCTAATATGTTAGACATTTATTAGTATAGGTCCAATCCTTAATGTCCATTGATACAAATATGATTGTTAAAATAGGCATTACTATAAATACATGCTACTTCTCTAACCATTTTTGCAAGCGCTTTACCCATTTCGACCTAGTGATTGGAGGAAAAGACTTGGCATCAAGGGAGATTGATCATCCAACTATATCCAACAGTTCATGGTTGTTATTTTGGTACACACTCACATATATATATATTTAGAAACATGTAGAACCACTTTTCGACGTTGTGATTGGAGGAGAAGACTTGGCGTCAAGGGAGATTGATCATCCAACTATATCCAAGACAGGTTACACAGTTCGTATATGATATCTATCAATTGTTTACATCGTCTAGGCATAGACAACGTTGACAACATTCACGTGAAGCCGTTGATGTAAGTGTTGCAGTGCTGCTTGGGTGAGGAGAAATAGATAATGCGACAGACTAGACATGTTTTCTATTATGTATAAATATCAATGTTCCACTCAAATTACTGATTAGAAATTTAATAGTTGAATCGTGATTGAATTAATATTAATAAAATAATAATAATTAAATTTATAAAATAATATTAAATAAATATAATATCACGTAATTTTTTAACATTAAAAATAAAAAAAACATTATTTTACAAATTCTTAATATTTAAAAAATATATAAAAGTTTAAATCAAATATATCATAATGTTTATCTTTAAATTTTAATAAAATACAATTGTATATATTAACAATATAACAAGTTTACATCTAAAATAAATAAATAAAATAATAAATTAATATAAAATTATAAAAATCAAAATATACAAAATTATAATTTAATATAAATGAGTAGATTATATATTTTAAAAAAAATAATTGATCAAATAATTTATACATATTTAAAATCTTTATTAAATACGTATTTTTATTTATTTTTTAAATATTTTATATTGTATTAAAAAAAAAAACACCGATTCAACTAGTTTTAGCTGGTTCTAAATCTATTCTTATCGATTTTGAAACTTTCGATTTTTTTTAATGAAACTAATCATCATATCAATTCTCGATCAAACCGGTCACTCTATTCTGATTTTGATAACTATGAAAAAGATAAATATAACAAAAGTTATCAACATGTTGGAAGTGATAAAAAGAATCATCACATTTAATGTCTAAACCCACTGAACCAAGTAATGCTTCAGGGGTTACTGCACCATGGGGAGCTTATCAAACCAGTGCGGTGCTTTCTCCTTTCATTTTGCTCTAGTGCTTACTTGGCGAGTTATGGCATTGACATCAAGTTACAATGTTGAAATGCCTGACTTTTGCGTAATAAAGGTTCGGCTTGGCTACTTGGTTACATGCGTGTAGGTTTGAACAAAATGTTACGGTTGAGGGTCCACAAGGTGAATGAACATCTTTTTAAGCCGAAGTACGATGGGAATAAAATGGAACACTTAATCAAAATATAGCATAGTAGGGAAATTGTTCACATACAAAACTGACAAGTTTAACTTGCAAGCTCAAATGATGAAGGTACTTTGCTCCATTCGGAAAAGGAGCGAGACTTGTTTTTCTCCAACAAAATAGCCTAACTAGATATGAACCAAGAATTACAGATACCTAAACAAACACATACTGCAAACTTGGAATGAACGAATCACCATGGGTAGCACGGAATTCCTTGAAAGGGTCCTCCCGTCAAAATATTTTGGGCTCAAGCCTGCTAGTGAAGCCCGATGAAGAATAGAACAACCACAAGAATGTTTCCCATTAACTTACTTGGGAAGCCCAGTTTCTTCGTTTAGAAGTGCTTGACTGCTATCAGAAAGCAAAACGGGTCCCCTTCCAGGTCTGGTACATATAAAGTAACTAACATCTCCCTTGAATTTTTGTGATGGAATGTTATCGTTAATTTCTGGAGGAGGTGGCAAAGCCTCTACATCCTGTATTCCATTGATCCCAGCATCTTTTGCAATTGACTTGTCCCCAATAATGTAACTGAAGAGAGAGTGTATTGCAGGTAACTAAGAAATTCAAAAGCTTGACAAAAATCTAATAGTATGCATGCAACTTGCAAAACTTAGAAAGCACCTGCTGAGGTCATCTGAATTTGGAGGGAAGTAGTAAAGCAGCCTCTGAATCAAAAGGGTAGCAGCTTTCCTGTTTCGTGCAATTAGAACAGCATTTGGCCCCGCATCAAATGTGTAAGCTACCTGCAAGTCAAAACTAATTAAATATTTAAATAGAAATATACAGATTTGTACACATTTGTTTGTTTAGATGTGCCCGTGTAATATCACACAACTAAATCAGATGTATATGTACACATTATTCAAATGGATGGATTATGCAAAAGTTTGATGTGGTGCGGGGAAATGGCATAATGACACAGGAAACTCAGTTATGGAATAGTGAAGTTGAAATGCTTCACAAAATTAGGAGAACGAAGAGAATAGGTCAAATCAGCCCGAATAATACTAATGGTAACAATAATATTAATAACAGTTCTCAGATCATTCAGCTGTTTTATGAAACTTGTGGATATATTTTTTCCAAAGTATATATGATATGAACATATATGAGTATGATATGACCAAATTAAAGAAAGCAAAAGGATTTGTCCACTGTGTTGAACTTGAAAATAATTAACAAATAAATAAAAAATGGTTATTATAAACCCCAAATAAATTTTCTTTTAATTTGAGATAAACTTCACAAAATCTTGACCATTGGAATAAACTGTTCTACATATGACACTATATATGACCAATAAAGTAATTCAAACCTGGGGAGCTTCTTCTGAACGGTTCCACTTTTCAACGATGCTGATTACTCTGAAGAGAAAATGCACCATCAATAATAAATTAGGAAAGAGCTGTGCCACATTTGTGATCTAATCACATAGACATAATTGTAATAGCCAACTCTTGCAATTATCAGCAACTACCTGTGGGATGTATCATTCATGTAAAATATAGGGGGGCATGTATCCAGGCAGACTGCATGAAACTGGTTGCTATCAGCACAGGTCAATTGCGAAAAAGATGCAAAATCATGATTTTTAATGGCTTCTTCCATTTGCAGTATCCGCTTTGGCACAATTTCCTATTGCAGTCAAAATGAGTAGATGAAAAAAATAAAAAATAGTCCAAACTAAATCACTATGAGATAGTTATTTACTTATTTATATAATAATGGGAAATGAACAGCCCACAAAACTTTCATGCATTCATAATAAATAACTAGTGTTTGCATTTAAACGTTGAAATTGGTAGAGAAACAGTGGAAAATAAATTCCATTGTTAATATTAGTAAGTAGCGTACGTTGAAGTAAGGGTCTTAGTGAGGACAAAATGTATTGGAATAGCAATTTTCTCCCTGATTTTAGTAATTAACAGCTCATAATGTCAAGATTCTAGAAAACCAAGGGAATCCCCTTTCTATAGTGGTATACGGGTGTATTTGGGTAAATACTCAATTAAGCACTTACTCAACAAGAGCTTATTCATAAGTGTAACTATGAAAGCTTATTGGAATAAATCAAAGAACTTGATTTGTTGAGCTTCTCCACAAATTATTGAAATAAGCTAAAAAGAACTTATAGGAAGGCCATAAGTCATTTTTATATATCCAAATCAGCTTCGTCGAAGCTCTAACCAAACAGCCCCTAGATAAGGAATGTCTCTACTCTAATTAAAAAAAAATCTACAATGTTGGTGGTGTAAAACTTGTACAAAGGGATGAAGTACCTTTGCCCTATGTTGTAAAAGCAAACTTGTTTCAACACTCTCACGCATTCCAGAGGTGCTACTTGTTTCCTTTTGCCGTGAACTAACCTGTAAATAGATAACAAGATGGGAATATTGAGTAAAGTATGGCATATGACTATGAGATTATAGAGTAAAGCATATAATACTGCCAATATGAAATAGAAACATGTCATTGACAAAATAAATAACATGGCTTAGACAAATTAAAAAACAAAATCAAGATGTGGAACATCTTGCACAGCTCTTATTTAATCATCAGCACATTCTACAACTTAAGGCCTAAACCCTCTATTATCTGAGGCATAACTACCAAGATGGCAATGAGAATAGTGGTCTAGTCATGCCATGTATGACAGACAAAAGAGGAGGAGGAGCAGTCACGGAAGAGTAGATCAGGTAGCAATGGTGATACAGTTAAAGCCATCTCTTCAAAACTCAACACATTACGAAGCAAACTGCTGAACTTTTACCTTAATATCACTAAATTTAGTATATTTTATGGTTCAATAATAGATGTATGTAGGTCACTTGAATATCCAAAGAAAAATGATATGATATCAAATAATAATGAAGCATTTAAACTAGTATGCAGTATTGAATAATGAAAAACTAGACAGACCATAACAAAATTAGGAAATACTAAAAAAAAACATAAATAAAATGCAAAGACTTAATTTAGGTCCTATCTGGGATGGATAATTTTTAGTTGTAAGTTTCAAAAAATTTAAAAACAACAACCAGCTTTTAGTTTTTAAATTTTGGTTTTGATTTTTTTTCTAATTTTTAGTTTCAAAATGAATTCATTTTAAGTTTTTTTTCTATTAAAATTAGTTTAAAGATGTATTTGTACAATAGTGATAGTAATGACAATAGTGATGATGATGATAATGGCAATGTAGGTAGTTGTGGTTGGTGATGGTGGTTTTGGTGGGGTGCAAATGGTGGTGGTGGCAGCAGATCCATGGAGGTGGAGGTGGTGGTGGTGGTGGTGATGCTGGTGCTGGGGGTGCCAGGGGTGGTAGTAGCAGCGGTGGTGCCAATGCCAGTGGTGATGATGACTGTGGTGGTGGTGGGGGTCAGGGTACTGGTGCCAGTTGTGGTGATGGTGGTTGGAGGGGAAGGGCATTATTAAATGTATGGAGAGTTTGTTTTTTAAAACTAAACCAAATTCATAAATCATTTTTTCTTGATTTTGAAAATGAATGAAAAAGTATTTTGAAATTGAGTTAAAAATAATTTCAACTCCATTTTTGTTAAATGTTTTTTGTTTTGAAAATTGCATTTGAAAACCAAAAATAAAAAACTCACAACCACCCCAAATGGGTCCTTACATTGCTATATTCATTTTGCAAAATCTTAACCATACATGATATGGACAAACAAAATCTAGAGTTCTGTGATGGGGTAAAAACAAGTAACAGATTTCAAGCATATGGAGTTCTATGATCTGAAGAAAACACATTCCGATTGATAATATGATTATTGTCAGGTTAGCAAACTGAGAAATCATAGCAGCACTTTTAGTGAAAAAAGTCAAAATCAAAGTTTAGTTATATTTAGCAAATAATAAGACAAAATGAACTGACTGAAAGAAAGAAATGGGAAACTGGAAACTGCAAGCTATGGGCTTTACATTGAGAAATGACCCCAACAGACCATTTTTATTGAGATGTATTATAAGTCACTCAATAGCAAACTCATCCCCTCAATTAACTAAAGACCAGGTGTCATACCACGGCAATAACAATAACAAGATCATCCCAGTGCTTTTCATCAGCAAGTTGAACAGCAAGACTATCACTTCCATTATCCTCCTACAAATGTTGAAAAATAAAAATTACAAATGGATTATTGGATAACATGATGCAGTATCAAAATATAAAATAGGAAATAAGTAAACTTACTTTTCCCATTATCCACTTGACAAATCCCCCAAATAAGCTGCGACAAGCACTACCTGATCCTTGCCTGCACATAATGACAATTTTCACAAGAGCTACAATGTGTTATTAAAATTCAAAGCGTCCAAATAAAGCCATAACACCTCACAAAATTAAAGCTATTGACAAAATAAAGACCTTGCGATAGCAGATAGCTGGCTTTCATCTTCTTTGACATTCATTAGCTTACTAAGGGCATAAGCTGCAAATAGAAGACAAAATCATTAAGACAGGTGGTAACTAATATTAAGCCCAATATAAAATTAACAAGCACCAAAAATAAGAAAGCATGGAAATTAGATCGAGATAGCAGTAGACAGAATAAAACTAAAATTCACATGTCTACACATAACTCCATAGAATATAATGTTAGATGCAATATTCAAAAAATTCTTGAATGAAGAATAAGGCTAATAATGCTCTGTGAATCCAATCCTAATGAATAAAACATACTTCATGAAATTGGCCTGTTTGTCCAGGAAGACCATTCTTCATGGTGGAATATTGAATCAATAATTAAATTTATTGTATTGTTGTCTTTCATGAGCCACTTTTTAATTCAGTTCTTTACCCCCCTCAATTATGGCTGATATACACTGCAATTCAAGCCAAGTGTTAACAGAGTCCAGTATCCACGGGAAATTATATCATATCAGTACCAACAACAATTTTGTTTTCTTAGTGAGTTTATTTATCACCATCCTTGCCATATTTACTCTAGAATAATCAATGCCCTGTTTGATTTAACCAACTAAAGCAGCCAACTACTCAGTAGTCATAACTATAGAACGAAAGAAATCACAAAGAAAAATTCAAGATGAACATGTGTAATACCAAGACAGGCAAAACCCGCAGCTGATGAAGCCAGTCCTGCTGCAGTAGGGAAGTTGTTGTACGAAGCAATGTGTACATGCAATTTGCCCCAATCCTCCTTTGAGATCTTTATACCCTTTTTTTCATCCTCAACATCACAAGCACGAGCGCGGATCTCCCTTAAACAGTTCTGGAACCTGCCCCCAGAAAGAGAAATTTCCTACACTAACCAGCATAACCAAATTCCATGAATCAAAAACAGAAAGAAATCTAGAAATAAGGCGTTGAGATTTGTGCAGGAGACAAACAAGTAATGAAACGAGATAAAAGATATGCAAGCAATATTGTTTGATCGTAGGATGAGTAAGAGTCTTGAATAAACTTATCGAGGAAGAAAATAAACGAACCATCTCCGTCGATTTAAAATCAGATTATGCAGAAAAAAAAGCTATGAAGAAATTGATTTGTTTCCTTTTCAAGTCCTATAGGCGTTTATGAAGAAATTGATGAAAGATTGAGTCTTGAAAGATAAAATTTACCTTGCCATTGAGCCACATGCGATCTTGCTGAAAAGCAGGACTTACGGCAACAGTGGTGGTGGTACAGAGGTGATTGGGATCGAGAGTGACACTGATGCTATCATTAACCGGTAAGATAAGTCTTTCGTCCCTCTTTCCCCAATACTTAATCACAGCAATGTTGGTTGGCGTCTGCGCAGTGAGCATCAGCACCCAATTTTGCGACTCACTCGCCATTACAATGTTTTCCCGGGAATTTCAAATGCCACAGAAAACAGCGGGAAAGTGAAGAAAGGATTAGGGATCTGAAATGAATGGGAAGAGTGAGAGGTCTTATATAACAATAACAATACCATGAAAGAAAGAAAGAAAGAAAGAAAGAAAGAAAGAGGAAACCGCAATCGCAGACACGACAAAAACAAATCTCAGGACAGACACCTTTATTTCGATTCCTAACTGAAGGGTCCCTCCGTTAATTCCAATGCATTTGCTTCGCTTTTTTTTGTTTCATTTTCATTCAATAAAGCTTCCCCACCGCTGTTTAATTTTTAGCTTAGCTTAATTAATAATAACAATGCTATTCCAACTTCTAACCCTCTTACTTTAGACTATATGTAAAACTCTATTTTTCTGTAAACACTTTTTTTATTCACAATATTTTTTTAAAAAAGTTAATCTGAATCTATTCAGATTAATATAATTTTAGTAAAAAAATTATTTATTTATTTAATAACATTGTATTTATTATAAATTTATATTATTTTTTAAAATTACATTTAAAATTATACAAGCTCGCCATTTCACTCTTTCTATCTACCCTCTTCATTTCAAAACTTTCGTTGTTTTAATCGTTTATCTTACTTCTAAAACTATTAATATTTTTTCACATATATACGTTGTTTAAAATAATTACATTCAACATTCATGACGAATATTTCACTTACAATCTATATTAAATAAGGATATTTTTAAATTAAATACATTGTTGTTTATATTTATTAAATATTTTTTAATTACTTTCAACGTTAATAGTTTTGGAATAAAGGAACAGTTACTTTATACCTTAATTAATATTTAGAGAAATAATAGTGACTATGAAATTTATCTTTTCTAATTCTTATGAAATAGAATTTATTTTATTAATTTATAATATTTACTATTTATAAACTAAAAAATATAAAATAAACAAAAATATTTTAATAAAAAATAATTAATATAAAGTAAATTATTTTTAACATAATTGTTTAAAAGGATTGTTTGAAGTCAAATAATATTATTTAATAAAATTTATTATTAAAACATATAATTTAGTGTTGCGTATATAAATATGGTTGTTTATATAATTAATATTGTTTAAATTCATTAAAAATAAAAAAAATATCTTTTAAAATTTTGAAAGAGATAAATTAATATATTACAAGATCCAAAAAATTAAATTAAATATTTACTTTAATAATTTTGGTATTAGAATTAAATTTTATATAAAATATTTAAAATTTTATATTATATTGTAAGACCCACAAAATTAAAATAAACAATTCATTTAAATAATTATATATTGTAAATGTTTTTAATTTTATAAAAAGGATTGATAAATTTAAAGTTTAATTATAAAATTTTATTATTAAAATATTATTATTTTACAAATTTTATCACTTCAAAAAAAATTTATATTTTATTTTTCTATTTTTAATTTTTACATATTTTATCATCAAATTTTTTAAAAAATTATGCTCATTTTATAAATATATTTTAAATTTTTATATATTTTATGGATATGTTAGTAACAAAATAATATTAATTTTTATGGATATACTATCACATCATTGCACATTTAATAAATCGGTGAAATATATACAAATTTTAAAAAATATAATAAAAAAATGCATAAAAAATTGATGATAAATTTTGTAAAATAATAATAGTTAAATGATAAAATGTATAATTAAACATAAATTTTAAAAAAAAAATCCTATACGCAATTAGTATAATTTTAAGTTTCTTATATTTAATTGTGTAAGTTTCATTTTTCATATTTTTTTAAATGTGAAAAATGAACTCCTCGTCTTATTTTTGTGAAATAACTAATCATAATCTGACAAATTTAACTGAAATGACATTTTGTAAGTACGTTAAAAATAAATAAATAAACCAATAAATAAAAATGTTTTTTACTAAAAATTCTGAATCAATTCATTCGGGTTGTTAGTTAAAATATTTCTCTGTTAGAAAAATTATATCAATTTATAATTAATTAGTATCTTAGTCTATTCATTACATATAACAAATATTTCTTTTACATAATTAAAAATGATCATTTACAATAAATAAATATTTTTAAGTATATAAAATATATTATAACTAAAAAGTTTAATACAAATAATATTTAACATATAAATTATATTTAAATTTTATAATAAATGTTTTATGTTATAATATATTGTTAATTTTAATTATTAATATTTTTAAAAATTAACATAAAACTAAAGATATTAAAAATGATATATTAAAAAATATAACAAATTAAGTTAAAATGTTTAGTTGATATTAAAATTATAAAATAATATAGAAGACATGTTAAGAGCATATTTAAATTTTTAAGATAAGATATATAATTTTAAATTAATTTTTTATATTCAGTTAGATTTGTGAAATTTATTTAATTAATATTAAAAGCATAAGAAGATATATATCATATACATATTTGGAGAATAAAATTTAAACTTCATAAGAATAAATTATTTAAATGAAAATGAATGTATAGGAGAATCAAAACATGAGAAAGCAAGTAATCACACTTAAAATAATAATATATCATAATATAAAATATTTATTATAAATTTTAATTATTTTATATTTTATATATTGAAAAATATTTATTTACTATAATTTTTAATTATATAAAATAAATTTTTATTCTATGCAATACACAAACTTAAATACAAGTTATCAATAATTTTGTTTAAAAAATATTAAAATTGAAGTTAAAATTAAAATTTTTGAAAATAATAAATTAAAATAAATAAAAAATTAAGTTAATTTACTCAATTAGTATGTGTTGTATATTAGGAGTGTGTTTAAATTTTAGCTAAAATATATACGTTTAAAATAGTTTTTAGTATTTAGTTTGTTAAACCATACATTAAAATCATAAAAAGACATATAAGATAAATATTAGGAGAAGATAAAATACATATTTAAAAATGATTCTTAATATTCAGTTATGATTTATTAAATAATTGGGTTGATATTAAAATTATAAAAAAATATATTAAGTAGTAAAATTCATTTATTTATAATAATAAAATATTTAAATAAAAAAATAAGAATGAACGTAAAGAATGAAAGAGAATGAAAACACAAAAGAAAATATAATAATGTACATTTTAATATAAAGAGAAATTATTAAATAAAAATAAGATAAAAAAAAACTTAGATTTCAACATTTTAAATAACACGAGGACTAAATTTAAATTATGAAAACTAAAATGTTATATAAAAACAAGATTGCAGAACTAAAATTATAATCAAGCTTTAACTTTTATATTAACTTTAAGCTAAAAAAATTATTCATGAGAACAATGGTTTATTGAAAATTGGGTAATGTTTTGTTAAAATGAAGAAAACATAAAAAGGAAGCTTTTAAATAAGTTAACTTTAGAAGTTTTTATCTTCTTGTTTTTTTAAAAAATAATAATACTAAAAACAAATTATTCAAGATTTTATACTTTAGAAGTATCTTTTAAAAAAATATCAATTTTAACTTTAATTTAAAAATATTTTTTTACTTTTAAATATTTTTTAAAACACATAAATATTGGATCAAATATTTCCTAAGAATGTTTCATTTTTATTTTAAAAAATTGAAAAAAAAAACCTATTTTTTATATTTAAGATTTATTTGCATAAGCTGTAAAAAAATATTTTCTAAATATAATTATATATTTTTATTTATTTTCGTTTAACTACAGTGTATTAAATTTAGAACTTGTAGACATGAAAAATTTAGTTTTGAGAAGTGAAAATACTAGCATACAAAAATTGACAAATATTAATTAGATTCCTAAATTATAACAATTTTAATTAAGTTTTTAAACCATGTTTTTAATTAGTTCTATGAACTTGTATCTATTTTTAATTAAAAATAATAATAAAAAAAAAACCTAATTAAAAAAATAGTTAAATAATTTAATTAAAATTATCAAATAATTCATACACATGTAAATTAATTTAACATTTTTAATGTTTTTACAATTTATCATTTACCCGATAAGTAGTGTTGTATGATACAGAAATATTACCACAGATTTACACGAATTCAACGTAGAGAATTTGTATTTATTAATTAATTAAAAAAACTTGGAAAATCAAAGAATGAAATGAAAACGAAGCATTTTTGTTTATAATTTGTACAGTCTAACATTTTCCTTTACCTGATTTTCCCCCTTATATACAAATTTTTTCTTGGAAGAAATTATATTGGAGATATACTCAATACTAAATAGAAAGACCTCTCATAAGAAAAATTCAAAGATTATTTCGTCCTTTGGTGAAAGATTAATTTCTTCTATTAAACGAACCTAATTCAATAATTTATAAATATGGGAGCACGGGATACATGTGACAAGTTGATGCAGAAAGGACAGAATTTTATCTTGCTTGCGTAACACGAGGACACCCCAAAGGTTAATAGAAAATAGAATAATGAGAAAGTTCTTGCGCGTGCTACTCAGTTTCCTTTAAATAAAATATATTGAGTTTCAGTTTGGTTTGTTAATTTATTTAAAGGTTTTTTTCATTCAACTTTATAAAACTTATTTAAAAAGTATCTTTTTTAATAAGTTGTTTAAATATAACATAATTTTATTACTCAATGTTTTATTCTTTGTATAGATTATTATATTTAAT
>JAMLFT010005581.1:0-17340 GCA_026544285.1 Pachyrhizus erosus
AAGATATTTATTTATTATCAATTTTAATCATGATACAATTTTATTAAAAATATTTATTTATATAAAAATAAATATCTATGTTATATAATGCATAAGCTAAAAGACTTGTTTTATATTTATTTAATTCATATGAAAAGTCTTATATTAATATTAATATGGTAAAAATAGAAAACATATAGTTGTATAAAAATATCTAATATATTCTTAATTTTTTATTGATATAAGAGATAACACAAGGATACAAAACATTTTAACAATTTAAAAAATGTGTACGTATTATTTCACTTCTCCCGTGATTTCTTTATAATAATGGGATGAAACATTAACATAAGTCTTATTTTTATTATCTAGTTAATGAGTGTTCTAAGCACAATAAATTAATAAAAAGAAAGTATGTGTTGAAAGGATTGTGTTACATTAAAAATGATTGTTTACATTTTATCCATTAGTTTGATTTGTTTAATTTGAGTAAATTATATTTATTCAAAAAATTTCCTTATAAATAATTATGAGTGTGTTTGATAGACATTAAAGTACAACACAAATACATGAGGTACATGACAAGTGTTTTTATCTTATTCTTTGTTTACAATGGTCATTATGAGCAAAACAATGTTAAATTTACAATAATTCAATCATGATCTTCAAATAAGAACAAGAAATCTTTCTCATGATCAATCTTTTGTCACATTCTTCAATAATAAGAAATATTCCTTTCAATCAAGTTAATTTTTTTCATTAGGAATTACGACTCTTTTGTTGCATCATTCCTTAAGTCCCACATACAGAATCTGACTCATTTCAAAATACCACAAGCATTCTCATGGTTCTTTTCTAATTAACAAACTAACAAAGTATAAAAGAAATTGGGAGTTTTATCTTTAAAAAATTATAGGAATATTGAATGAACAGATATATGAATTTGGAACAACTTAAATTACTCATTGGAGTTGTTTTTGTTGAAAAAGAGTTTTTGAGAATTAGTGTTTGATAACATTTACTAAAATCTAAACAAAAGCTTTATTTAAGAAAAAAATATGTTGATTTTATGCATTTAGACATTTGTAGCTTATGATTTTTCATACATAAATTGTTGTTGTAATTTACTAAGTCAAAGTTTTTTTTATCCAAATTAAATTACTTATCTTAAAAATGTTTTTCAACAAACATACCCAAACAAAACTAATTTTGATCATAATAATAATTGATTATACATACAATCAAGTATTGAAATAATCTAATTTTTACATCTATTCCAAATGCACCCTAGATACATAATCACAATCACAACTCCACTAAAGTTTTTCTTTTCTAAGAAAACCTCCATCTTCTTAAAAGTTGAAAACAACAAATGAGGGTGGATCTAAATCCAAGAAAATCATAAGCTAGATTGAGAAATTAATAAATTTGGGTGAATAGGGAATTAATCAATTTTTTCAACCTAGACAAGAGCACATGCACATCTACCATGTTCACAAGTGTCCAAGAGTAATTTTAAGAGGGTTACTCTTCATCCATATTTCATTTTCTTAAAATAACATGGTTAAGATTAATTATTCACTACAATCATTAGATTTCAAGAAAATAAATGGTGAAGATGGATTAGAGTTATTCTTGGAATATATATATATGAGAAGGGATCAAATAACTTTTGGAGTAACTCTAATAGAGTTACACTTGATCTTCATCATTCATGTTCTTGAAATCTAATGGTAAAGCTTAATTATGTAACATGTGTTTATATTTTAGAATATTTTACATATGAGGGACCTTATTTTGTCATTTTTCTCTAGGTCTACAAAATGATAGGCCTTGTGTTTTGGTTTAAAATTTATCAACAGTTTTTATTATAGGAAATAATGGGAATATTCAAGCAAATGAAAAAGAAGTTATAACAAAATTTAGGAATAGAAGAATCAACAAACAAATAAAAAGATAATAACAAGTTTATGACATTGATTTATTCACCAACACAGTTATAGGAAAAAAAAAAAAAAAAGCCTTATGAGATAACTAAGTGCTACCTATTAACTTCACCCATTTTGTATCAATTTTTAAACAAAAAAGCTTTTGGTCCACTACAAGCATGTGTTTTTAATTTTCATCCTTTATAGACATGGCGCTAGATCATCATTGACCATATATTCCTCCTTAGATAAGCTACAATCTCGAGCAAGACATTCTTATATGGACAACATTGATTGGACCAAAAGTCAAACTTATAGTTAATTTGATTCAATTATTAGATCAATTATATATTGGACTCATCATTAAACCAATATGAAACTAGTTTCAATGGATATAACCTGGACTCAAACCCTCTAAACCGAAAATTCTTTCATCATAGTTTCAAAAAGGTGTAGTTATAACATTAAAATTAAAAGTAGTCTACAAATGCATGTTACTCGAGCTCATGTGGCCCAAGGAGCAAAGCTAGTTGGCTTTGCTATGCCAAAACTGCACTAACCCATGAAAAAACATAGCGTAAGCACCTATGCTAGACACGATCCTTTCCTTTTCTTTCTAACTTACATATGATAAAAAAAATACATAACTTTTATGTCAAATCATCAAGAATATAAAAACAAGACCTATGTCGAAGCATACATGTATCCACGAATGATTATTTAAGGAAGAGACAATTAGGCTATATGCATAATCTCTTTTGATCTTCTCTAGTGATGGGATATTAGAAAAGAAAATTTGATACATATGACTTGGGGATCATAATCCTTTTTATAATAGTCAAGTACCTTTTCATGAATAGTTGTGTCTTTATAACCTTATACCCATTTATGAAGAGTTGTGTTCTTACAACCTTATACCTATTTATAAAGAATTGTATCTCTACAACCTTATATCCATTCATGAAATGTTGTCTCTTCATAATATTATACTCATTTATGAAGATTTATGTCTTTATAATCTTATACTTATTTACAAAGAGTCATGACTATTAAATATTTCTTGTTTTTATTTCATCCATCATAATAATAGAAATAAGACTTATGATGTCTACACATTATATATAGACCACATCAAATAAGATATTATAAATCTCAATAATTTTATCCTTATAGATAACTTTAATATGGATAAAAGATATTATAAATAACATATAATACATGACTTTTATATTTAGAATCACATATGAAAAAAATATCTAAGAATCTCCCACTTAAGTCACATATATCTTTATATATGTAAACTTACATATTAGAAATATATCTAACAATCTCTTACTTGAGTCGCATATATATATTTATTGTAACTAGATCCATCAATGGTCACATATATCATTATAACCAATGACATAAATCAAGTTTAGATTTGTAACATGAAAATTACATGTACTATGATCTAAAATGTCTATTTTCAATTTATCCTACTTTACTTTAGTAAGATCATTACTTTAGTAGAGCGAAATACAATAATTGAAAAATTGAATAACTTTATTCTTTATCAAATAAACATCATAAAAACATAAGTATTTTTCATTAAACAAAACACAAATTCCCATTATACTAAAATATCCTTAATCAAAACACTACCTACATGAGCTCATGAAGGACCATGATGGGTAGTAATCCTTTAGTTAATGGATCTGCTATTATGTAGTTTTTTGCCTATATGTTCAACAAATATTTTTCCACTTTACAATCATCTTAAGCGAACCTAAATTATCATAATATATTAGAGAACCAATACCAACAATATTTGAATTTATAGATAACACAAACTTATTGCTTCCAAATGAATAATATATACATTTTTTTTCATTATGTATATTATTATAGTTAATAATTATTTATGTTATTTAACTATTGACTCACTCGTTCAATTAATAACCAATTGCTTTAATACTTTTGTCTGAATTGATTACTAATCATATTTTTATAACATTGGTTTTTCTATTACTAAACAATCCAACTCTACAAATGTAAGATTTTAATATATAATCAAATATTTTCCACCTTCTTTCAAAAATAGTAGTATCATCATAACATACAAACAACGTAAATAGAGAGAATTCATATCCTAAATTTGACTAAACTTGGCTAGCTTTGGTATCACCAAATGAACCACCCATAGTATGTCATTAATATGGATAAGTATGAACTTGTCCTAAGAATTACTAATTTATGATATCATTACACATTGCAGTTGTATATTATATAATAACTACAATATGTCAAATAGGACTTGTCAATATTTCATTAGCTTCTTGAACCCATTGTTAGGATCAACATCTTATATAATACAAATATGTATATATACCTATCAATAAGTTTGTCACATAGTCTATATACATCATCCTTGTTTTGTGCCTCTATGACACAACAACCAAAAGTAAACTCAACAAACAATAAAATTAAGCATTATACCCATGAGAAATTATTTAATGATTCTAGACAGTCACCCCTAATTTATGGTTCTAATCAATCTCTATATGACATATAATCAAGTATTATTAATTCTTCTATCTTAAATTAAAAAACTTAAACATCTATAATTTAGATTTTAATCAAGCCATAGACAAATGAAAGTCTAGCCTTAATAAATTTTCCCAAACCCACACAACCATCTAAGAAATACGTAACTATAACAACCAAGTAAGGTTCCTCACTTATAGATATAACTACAAGAACCAAATATCCAAAATAAAATACAAATATTGGACAACATACAACTAAACACAACTAAAGATCCTCTCACTTATATCTTCCTCCTCTCTACTAACTTCAATAAACGACAAATTGGTATACTGGAGAAGACGCGTGACAAAAGCTTCATCAATTTTCTTTAAAGACTCGTTGATGAGATTTGCAAAGGTCTTGGTTTAGAATATATATAGAGAGGAGCTCTCCCTATGGTAGGGCACGATGCAAATCATTATCTAGCATGTCCAACCCTCATGATCAAGGTACAAGATATCATAGTTATCATATTAAGGTACTTTATCACCATTAAAAGAGTCTAACACAAATATATAAAATAATATATAGAGCATACACACATAAGGAGGTAAGAACATGGACAATAAGTGACAAGTTCTTAATTACTATAAATAAGTAGATATTTTAATTAAATTAATTGACTCCAAATTCTTCTACTTAGTTTTAAAAAAATGGCTAAATAAATCAAATCAAATAGTGTCATGTATACGTACATTACACTTAAATTCTTACTCAATCTCCATGAAGTGATTCGATCATTTTCGGGGATTGATCACGAAGTCGTGCATCGTACTTTAAGCCCATTTAAGTGCAAATAATTCTTATAATGCATGTCATTGTCTAATTGATGCATATGACATTATCATGACATAAGTGGTGATTAGTTAAGATTACGAATGTTTTTTGAAATGTCACAATGCATGGTAGCTACCACCTAGCCATATATGGGATTCCACACAATAGTGCTCCTAAGGTTTCCTAGACCACCTCTAACTAATCTTACTCCTACATTCACAACTTTGCTCTTACCACAAGCTGTAGCCTGAATCAAAATTTTACCTTTTCCCATACAAATGTATTAATTTCATTGAATATCATTAGCATTCAAATTGAAATATGGATTGTGTTGGAAATTGATAGTTAATTTTTGTTCTTCCTTACATGTTGAAAACTGAACAAGTCTTGGAAAGTGGTATATTAAAAGTCTGGTAGGTTCATGAATAATTCTTTAACTAAATGAATTTTATTTTGTTTTTTGCTTTTCTTAAGTGTAATTAACTAGCCTTCCGTCCGTGAAATGAACCAGATTTTTATTTCTTTCAATTTTTTCAATGACATAATGAGTCAGTTTGTTTAAATTTTAAAAACAAGTAAAATAAAAAAATGTTTTTTAACAAAGTGTGTTTTTAAGAAGCACATGAGATTTGTTTCTTAAAGAAAGAAAAATATTATTTTTTAAAGAGAAAAACAACTTACCCAAACATATAAAAAACGGAAAATTATTTATTATGTTAAAAAATTTAAATGTTTTAAACAAAATAAGCTTAAACAAACGGAAACAGGACCAATATTGAAAAAATATATATATATATGTTTTCGGTCTTTATTTTTTATGAAATGTGATCAAGATCCTTATACTTTCATACTAATGGATTTTGTCTTCGAATTTTTTTAAAAATATGTGGATTTAGTTCCTAATTTCTAAGAATTAATCATTGTTTAATGTTTGGAAAGATTAAATTCACATTTTTTTAAGTTTTGAGAATGAAATTTATTGATATGAAAATACAAGAACATTGACAATGTTTGACTGACACAATAGGTGTTAAAAATGCATTTTCCCAATGATGTTTATATCTTTTAGAATACTTGTTTGAATATAATATTTTTAGTTGTTGAATTCTTTTGATTTTCTTTATTCCAAATAAATAAAAAATTAAACTTGATCATGGAACTGCAACATTATTATAAACATATTTACATGATATGTTCCATCACATCATATCATACAATAACCAGTAATCTGGAAGAATAAATTATATATTTATTAGTTTTTATATAGTATATAAATTTTAATCATATTATTTGTATAGTTACTCTCTTCGAAAAAGAAATATATATTTTTTTTAATGAAGAGTGAACTTTAAAAACTTGATTATTTTAACTAAATAAAATGTAACAAACTTAATTCAATGGCACATTGCAATAGTGGAAGAATATTGCAGTTAATAGTAAGGATTTTAAATATAATTAGTCAAAATAATATCAAAGTTTTTTTTTTTTTCACCTTCATCACAACATGGGCCAATTTTTTATAGCCTTTTTATTAACCCTGCAGTTGTAAGGAGTTTGTTTTTATTAACCCTGCAATTGTTTTGTTTACATTTGTTTTTCTAGTTGTCCTTTGATTTTCATCAATGTCTTTCATCCAATTTGTTAGAAAATAAATGGTAATGAGGAAAAAAAAACATAAAGAGAGAACGGTACAATAAACAACAGTACAATAAAGACATCAAGAAAAATATGTGTGGTTACAAAAGCATCTCATTAATGTAAAACCCCTGAAATATATTATATTTAAGTAAACAAATAACCCTATTGCCTCAAGACCTTTGCTACCACAATAAATCCCCGTTTTTTCTCCCAAAATATTTCCTCATCAAACAAGTCACACTACGAGCTTTCAAGCCAAGCCAAGAATTCGGGTCACCAAAACAAACACATAATATAGAGATGAAGAATAGCATTGTCAAAATATTAAAAAGAACAAAGGAAAGAAAATTATAACACAAAAAATAATCAGCAAATTAAGATAGAAATTCTAGTCCATTTGTTTAGCAAAAAGAATAGCTTGGTAACAAACATCTTTCACATTTTTCATGTTTGGTATGCAAATAAGCAAACTTTAAGTAAAAAATGTTTGGTGCAACTTTTCACAAAATGTTTTTATTAGCAAAAAAAACTCATATATTTACTAAAGAGGGTACAAGGATACCCAAACCCATGAACATCAGTATTTCAATAAAAAGAACCATTATATAATGATCATTGTTGGTGGTTAATCTATATTTATGTAAGTATTATTTATTATAAATATAGATTATCCACACCCCACTTTTACAGCTTTTCACATAAAATATATTTGTAATTAATGGAAAATTAGATTTCAAAGCTTTATAGTACAGTATTCTTTTCATAGTATTGTCTTATCAAATGAGAGATATAATCTAAAATATATGTATTGTTCAATGCAAATACAAGTAACTAACATTGAATACCACAATGACAACACAACATAACGCAACATAAAAATAATAATATTGTTTCCTTGTTAATATTATAAATAGGGTTCATGACAATAATGTACAGAGCACTACAATGTACAAATTAAACTTAATAAGGAGCTATTATTGGAAGGGAAGACAACATGCAGTGGCTAACACTCAAAGCACGAACCTTGATGTGGCTCCACACCTGAGCATCTTCATTTAGTTTTGAACCATGAAGATGATCAATTAATTTGGATAGGTGATCGTTGTTTGAAGCAACAAAGTTCCTAGTATTGCTGCGAGTGTTTGTCCTTTGGTCATTTTTATTCCTAACAAGCGTAGCGGATGGGCTCATAATATTTCTATTTGGCTTAGTTAGAGGGAAATGCCTTGACTTGTTTCATCTGCAATTCCTACCACATTAGTGACGATGTGTTGAGAACTGTGTGTGTCTTCCTCACTTGTATCTCCATTTGTTTATTTATCTCTAACTCAATCTGTATCACATTGTACCTCTTCCTCACTTGTATCACTTCCAAGTCCTCAACATGTTGTCACTAATGTCGTGGAATTATACATTGAACTAGTGAAGGCACTTCCACTGTAACTAACCAATTATCATTGATTCATCTACTATACTTATGCGGAAAGAAGAAAAACACAGAGGAGTAACACATGCAAAAATTTTCAGAATGTTTCTGTTTCGCTAAACAACCACCTCTCTACATTAATTTCTCATTCGTAACCATGAATTCAACAAAGTTTAGCTTAAAGAGCAGGAATTGGGGTTTTATGACAAAGATAATAGCAGTGAACTAGGGATGGAGCAGAGGTTAAAGAAAAGTTTAGGCCTTTTGGGTTTGGGAGGCATTTGCATGGGATAATGAATATTTGAAAGGGAAGCAGAAGGAAGGTTATGCAAATCATCAACAATGTTTTGGCCTAAAAATTGGCTTTATCTGATGACACGAAAGAGAATGTTAAGATATTAGTTTCACTAGTAGACTCTCTTACATCAGCAGATAAAGCCAAATCCCAGGTGAAAACACATTATAAAGATGAATATAAGTTTCCAACTACATAGTGTCGAGGGAAGAGACAGTGACAAAATATAGCTAAAAGGATGGGAGCTACGATCTGATGATCGTTCATAGAATAATGGGATCAACAATGAGAGAGGTTGAAGGAGAGTGTCTCATTCGTCATGGGTGACGGTGACAATGAGGGTTTTGGGATTGTGGATATTTGAAAGGGAATAAGAAAGAAGTCCAACGTAATGCAGAGCAAAGACTAGTGAGCATCAAGTTTGCTCTTTTAGCATATAAGATTGTGTAGCTGACAAGTTTGTAGATAACTTTGTATATATAGCCAATAGCTTTACACAAATCTTTGTGTATATGCCACAGGTTTACATATTAAATGAGATTAATTTATTATGCTTTTAACACTTTAATAAATAACGTGCATTTAATAAAATTTAAATGCATAATAAATGAATAAAATAAAATAAAATATTCAAAGTATTAAATGTTTCTTATAAATAAATTATTAGTTTTAAATTTATTCGAAGTATTTGTAGTATTAATGCTTAGTACAAATAAAATAGACTCTTCATTCCAATAATAAATGTTATCCTAGGTTTGTTTATAAAGACTAAAAATTTGAGTGAATATATGAAAAAGTATAAATTTTTTTGAAATTAACCTTACTCATAATAACTTTATAGTTTTCATTGTTCATCACAAATATTATTAGAACTATAAATGAAAAAAAGTAATTAACATTATATTGAAAAATTAAAATAACACTTATTTTAGAATTTATTTTTTCTTTTGACATAGCACTTATTATGAGACAAGGAAGTATTAAATTTAAATTTATTCAAAGTTTTTAAAGCATTAAATGTTTTAAAATAAAAAAACAACATTAAATGTTTCTTATAAATAAATTATTTATTTTAAATTTATTTGTAGTAGTTTGAGAACTTTTTTACTAGAAAAAACTCTATATTTTTAGAAAAAAGATTTCAAAAGCACTCCAAACTTGTATCTAAGCAGTCTTAAAAGCATTAAATGCTAATTACAAATAAATTATTAGTTTTAGATTATTTTCAATGTACTCAAAGTATTAAATGTTTAAATAAAAACGATACAAATATATGTGTAAAATATAGAACAACACAAAAAAGAGGTTGAATTGTATTTCATAAACACTTGTTTAAAAGATATGTTGTAAGCAAGCTATTTCAATGTATTATAGGAGAAACACTAGGTTTAAAGAAACAAATGGCAACAAATAGTTTGAAAACAACATATATGAATAACCTTGTATAAAAAAAAATTTCATAAAAGCATCATTCCCTTTCAAACGTTAGTTAAACAAAATAAATAAAAGAAAAGATAGAGAAATTTTATACTAGTTCATTTCTACTCATAAGACTACGTTCAATTATTAACAAACCATCAAATTCTACTATACTTTAAATATGTTACAAGTATTCTTTCAAAAGTCACTTTTAGCTCAATTCCAAATATTTTTTTACTAGTCTCTTGAAACTACAACCCACTAATATTACTTCACAAGTCACTACTAACTCTAACTTAATCCTTTAAGAATAAGTTAGTTTCACAAAGGACTCAAAACTTTTCTATCACCTTATACAAACGAATATACAATTGAAGCTCTAAATCTAATTCTCATATATACAAGTGCTTTGAGGGTTTTTGAAAACTAATTGCAAAGAATTTCTAAAGCTAAATTAAAAAATACATTTTTCACACAAAGTATTCACTTATGTTCACTGTGAAGTCTTTGAATCTTCAAATATCTATAGGCCTTAGTTATAAAAAAAAACTAATTATTTTGAACTTTGATAGATCCTATAAAATATATTCAAACATTTTCTGCATAAAAGATCAAAACATTTGTGTAATAATTATGCAATAAATATCCATATGCAAAGAGTATAAGGTATTGTGATTTTTGAGACAAACACAAGAAACAATAAAACTTGTGTTTATTTGATGTTAGCATATGTATAGATTAACTTAGTATTTCTTTTGCATAATCAAAACTTTAAAGGTGTTGATTTATCTTATATTCTAATAACATTTTGATAAATAAATGAAATATTTGCCAATAATTACTACTTTACACAATAAATTTAGGTTTAATTGCATATTTCTCTTTACTTTAACAAGTTTGTGAATATTGTCACATTAAAAGTCTAGGTTCATGAATAATTATTTTACTAAAGGAATTACATTTTGTATTTGCTTTAAGTTTAATTAACTAGATTTTCACCTGTGAAATGCACAAAATTTCTATGTCTTTCAATTTTTAATGAATTAAACGGGTAGTTTGTATAAATAAAAAAACATGTTTTTTAAAAAAATGTATATTTTTAACAAAGTATATTTTTTTAAGCATATTTGATTTTCTTCTTGAAGAAAGTAAAAAAAAATGTTTTTTAAGAAAAAATGATTTAGGCAAACGCATCAAAAAAAGAATAATTTTTTTTATTTTATTAAAAATATTTTTTTAAAAAAAAAAAGCTAAAACGAATGGTCCAGTATTGAAAAACATATGTTTTTAGTGTTTATTTTTGTGAAGCGTGATCAAGGTCGTTATACTTTCATATTAATAAATTTTGTTTTCAATTTTTTTTAAAAAATAAATATGTAGATTTAGTTCTTCATCTCGAAGAACTAGTCATTTTTATGATTAAGAGAGATTAAATTCACATTTTTTTTAAACTTTGAGAATTAAATTCATCAATATAAAAATACAAAAACTTTGACTATGTTTGACTGAAATTTTAGGCGTTAAAAATAAACTTTTCTAATAATATTTGTATCTTTTAAAATACTTCTTTGCATGAAATATTTTAAGTAGTTCAGTTCTTTTCATTTCTAAATAAAAAATATTTAACTTGATTTGGCCTTAAATCGTGGAACCACAACATTGTTGTATACATATTTACATGCTATATTCATGTGTCATATTTAAATAACAAGTTCATACTTAATTTTTTTTTAAAAATGGTTATTTCTATAAATTTCTTATGATTTTCTTTAAAATATAATATTATTTCTATAAAATTAAGTCAAGTTTAAAAAATTGTTATGAATATTTAAATTATTGATAATGTATTTAAATTAATAATACGATATTTACCTTCCACATATTATGATCTCTAGAAGTCCTTATATTTATATTTTTATTGTGTAATTTAAATATGGATAGATTTTGACATTAAAATTGATGTAGTTATTAATGTCCATCATTGTATAGTATAAATAGATGTTTGATATCAAAAGAAATAATTAAAATAAAAAAATATAAAATTTACTTTAAAAGAATTATATAAATGTATATTTTATTAAAATATTCATCTATAATAATTGAAATATTAGTGTTCTTTCAAGTAATTTCATATTTATTTTCATATATGTGTAACTATGTATGAAATATATAATTATTATATTCTAATATAGAATTGATTATTTGATCCTTAAAGTAAAACAAAAATTTAAATTATTAAAATTTTATAATATTTTTCTCTAATATTTCACAATTAAATACCTATATAATTAATATTCCATCACGTCATATCATACAATTGAATAACCAACCCAGAAAAATAATATTTATTAGTTTTTATATAATATATAGATTTTAATTACGTATTTGTATAGTTACTCATTTTGAAAAAGAAAATATAATTATTTTTACTGAAGAGTGAATTTTAAAAAACTTGATTATTTTAACTATAAAAAAACTTTTCAAACTTTACCCAATGGCACAATGCAAAAGCGGAAGAACATTGTAGTTATTAGTAAGGTGTTAGAATATAACCAGTTAACACTAATATAAAAGTGTTTTTTCACCATAATCGCAAAATGAAACAATATTTTATAGCCTTTTTAATAAACCTACAGTTGTAGGATTCCATTTCTTTCTTAGTTATGTGTGGTTAGAATGAAGAGAAAATTTTTATATTAGATTCTTGCGAATATATCATGGCAGGTCAAGTTAAATTACACAAATTGAGGCTCATTGTACCTTGAAAAAGGTCAACAAACAAAAATTGAAGTTTGTAAAGTATTCTGTTTAGAATGAAAATTTCGAACATGATTATGACAAAAAATTAAAATATATTTGTCTTCATAAAAGTGAATTATAAATGTAAGTTTGCTCTTATATATATCAAATGAATTAATGAATAAGTTACTTTATTAGTTGTGTTGTGTATGCCTCAAATATTTAAAATCTAAAATAAGATATGGATTATAAAGGAAATGTTCATTGCTAAATCTAATATACAAAATTATATTAAGATCTCTACTATTTAAGATCATTGAATAATAAGAAGTTAAGAACACAACACACGTTCAAATGAAAACTAAAGAAAAATGAGTATATTACTTATCACAATTTTGACTGCCATTTGGAAATGTTGATTGATACAAAGCATATGTTAGTTTTCTCTTACTGAAGACTTGTCAATGAACCCTTGATAGCAGAACACACATATATATAACATCTTACCCCACAAATACACATTTGCAAGGATCTTCCATTACAAAGGTCTTACCACAACAGGAGAAGTCTAATGGAAGAAATGAAAACCAGGCCTATAAAAGATGTGGAGAAATAATTTATGGCTATAAAATCCAACAAAATTGGCCAAACTCTAGCAAAAAATAACACAAAACACAACACAACACCGCACTAGTGAATAAGGCACCTACCTGATCAAATTTGGGGAGGATATATTAGACAGCCTTACCCTCTAAAAGAGCACAACACCAAAGCACTTTATTATCCTTTTTACTCTGTAAACCTTTACATCAAGTAAAGAAAAAGACTTCCATATTTGGTAACATACATCACAGCAATCTCCAAACCATAAGATTAGATAATCTCAAATTAATAGTAGATTGACAAAATAAGGCTAAGCATTAAAGTTTGACAAAAATAGAGTATAATTCTAAGAAGTTAAGAATTTTAACTGTCCATTGATTTTCACCAATGTCTTCCGTCCAAATTATTAGAAAATAAATGTTAATGGAAAAAAGAAACATAAAGACAGGACACCAAGATTTATAAGGAAAAGAGACAAGTAGAGGAGCGGTGAATCCACTATATTGAAAACAGTATAACAGAGAAAGCAAGAGAAATATGTATAGTTACAAAATAATCTCATTGATGCAAAACCCCTGAAACACAGTATATTTAAGTATACAAATAACTGTATTGGCCTAAGACCTCTACTACCACAATATATCCCTAGTTTTCTTCCCAAAATATTTCTTCATCAAACAAGTCACGCTAAGAGCATTCAGGCCAAGCCAAGAATTAAAGTCACCAAAACCAACACAAATTATAGAGAAAAAGAATAGCACCGTCAAAATACTAAAAAGATTAAAGGAAAGGAAATTAAAACATAAAAAATAATTAGCAAAGTAAGGTAGAAATTAGACTCCATTTGTTTAGTAAAAAGAATAGCTTGGTAAGCATCATCTTCCACATTTTTCATCTTTGGTATGCAAATCAGCAAACTTTATGTAGAAGATATTTGGTGCAACACAGAAAATATATTCATAATTAATGGAAAACTGGATTTCAAAGTTCTATAGTACAATATTCTTTTCGTAGTATTGACTTATCAAACAAGAGACATAATCTATAATCTATGCACTGTTGAATACATCTAGAAGTAACTAATACTGCACACAATAGTGACAACACAACACAACATAAAAGATAATATTGTTGCCTCATTATTATTATAAATAGCATGAATGACAATAATTTACAAAGCAAAACAATGCACAAATTAAACTTCATAGCAATCAGAAGGAACTATCATTGGGAGGGAAGACAACGTATAGTGGCTAACACTCAAAGCATGTGAGGTGACTCCACACCTAAACCTAACCCGAGCAGCTTCATTTAGTTCTAAACCATGAAGATGGTCAATTAATTTGGATAGTCAATCATTTTTGGAAGCAACTGAAGCACTATTAGGGAGATAGAGGGTAGAGAGAAATACTCTAATTTACAAACTCTTGTATTTTTTCTTTCAATCTTTTCTTGTTTTTCTACTTTTACAATAGAAAGAACAACCTATTTATAGGTATTAACATGCTTTTCAAAAACTGAAAATAATAAAACCTAATTATAGCCATAAAACAACCTATTTATGGCATTAACATACTTTTCAAAAACTGAAAATAATAAAACCTAATAATAGCCATAAAACAACCTATTTGTGGACATTAACATGCTTTTCAAAACTGAAAATAATAAAACTCACTAATTAGCATTTAATGCTTATTCAACAAAATTTCCCCATAAACTTAAATGCTTCTATCATCCGTCATGCCAATTATCTTCTTGTATTTGTCAAAAAGTACTTTCGGTAGCGATTTTGTGAAGATATCAGCAACTTGATCCTGACTTACCACATGCACCAATTCTACATTTCCTTCCTTCACATGATCTCAGATAAAGTGAAAACGAACATCAATGTGTTTGCTTCTTTCATGGTTCACTGGGTTCTTTGCCAACTTAATCGTTGATTTGTTGTCAACTTGAATCACAATTGCACCTAGTTACTTTAGCTCCATCTTGCTTAACAAATTTCTAAGCCATAACGCATGACATACACACCAAGATGCTGCCACATATTCAAATTCACATGTCAAGAACGTCACAATCGGTTGCTTCTTTGAAATCCAAGAAAATGTTGTGTTGCCTATAGAAAATACATACCCCGATGTACTTTTCCGATCGTCTATGTTCCTGCACCAATCGCTGTCAGAGAAACTAACCAACTTGTAATTTTCTGCTTTCGAGTAGAATAACCCAAGTAACACAGTACCTTGAATGTACCGTAGGACTTGCTTCAATGCCTTCCAATGTGAATAAACCGGCTCCTCCATGAACCGACTTATAATGTCGACACTTAATGAAAGATCCAGCCTTGTGCATGTGAGATAGCGAAGGCTTCCTACCAAACTCCTATATCTACTTGCATCGACATGTTCTTCTCTATCGAACTTCGAGAGTCTTGCACCTGGTTCCATTGGTATTGATATCGGGTTGCAATTTTTCATCTTGTATTTCTTCAAAATCTCTTTTGCATATGTCTCCTATGAAACAAAGATACCCATCTTTCCTTGTCTAACTTCCAAACCAAGGAAAAACTTTATCAATCCCAGATCTGTCATCTCAAATTCTTGTGTCATTGTGCTCTTAAACTTTTTTATCATCTCATCATTATTACCCATAAAAATGAGGTCATCGACATAGAGAGCAACAAATATCACGTTACCTCCACTCTTCTTTGTGTAAAGGGCATGCTTGTAAGGATATTGCTTGAACCCGTTCTCCTTGAAGTATGTATCGATACAAGTATTCCATGCTCACGGTGCTTGCTTCAACCCGTAAAGCGCCTTCTTCAATTTTAGCACCTTCTCTTCTTTAATTTTCATATACCCGGGTGGTTGTTCGATATAGACTTCTTCTTCAAGCATACCATTCAAGAATGCCGACTTGACATCCATTTGAAACATCGGCCATTTGAATTGAGCTACTTGGAAAATGAGCAATCAGATTGTCTCCATTCTAACAACGGGAGCAAACACTTCGTCGTAGTCGATTCCCGCCTTTTGTTTGTATCCCTTCGCAACAAGTCACGCCTTGTACCCACCTTGAGCATTCATCTTTTTCTTGAATACCCACTTCACACCAATGGACTGACTTCCCTCTGACAATTTTGTTAGCTCCCGTGTATTGTTGCGGTCAATCGTTGTAATCTCCTCATCCATGGCAGTTTTCCACTTCTTGTCTCGCACGGCCTCTTCAAAGCTGATATTTTCAACATCTGCCAAAAGACATACAAGATGTACCTCATTTTTTGAATCATACAAATCTTGCAAACTTCGCATGTTGGGTTGTCGTGGTTCATCTTCATCATCGGTAGTTTCAGAATTGGTTGGTATACTTGTTAGTGCAATGACTGATGATTCTTCAACCTCCGTCGAATTGTTCCAGTCCCACTCGCTTGCTTCATTTACTCGCACATCACGACTCACCATCACCTTCTTGCTTATCAGGTTGAGTAGCTTTTACCTTTTTGTCTTCTCATCATACCCAATAAAAATATATCTTTTGCTTTTGTCTTCGAGCTTCATTCATAGTTGATCTGGTATGTGTGCATAAGCCACACTACCAAACACTTTGAGATGAGAAACTGTCGGCTTTTGTCCGCTCCATACCTCTTGTGGTGTTTGATCATCTAACTTTACATGTGGACATCGATTTTGCACATAGATGGCGCATTGCACGACTTTTGCCCAAAATTCCTTTGGCATCTTTTTGCTCTTGAGCATTGACCAAACCATGTCGAGAATGGTCTGATTCTTCCCCTTGGCCACACCATTTTGTTGAGGAGAGTACAGTGCGGTTAGAAATTGTCGTATGCCTTGCTCCTCACAATACTCCATGAAAGTCGTCGAAGTATACTCGCCACCTCTATCAGATCGTACAACTTTGATGTATCTATCAGTTGCCTTCTCCACCATCACTTTGAACTTTTTGAACAC
>JAMLFT010005582.1:0-17340 GCA_026544285.1 Pachyrhizus erosus
CTAATTTATTATAATTTTTTTAAAAATACTATATAAAATGACACGAAGATAATAAAATAATGAATAATATTTAATAATTTGTCCACATGATAAATCAACCATCGTTTTTGTTTGCACGTTGAGTATAAAATATAATTTTATTTAAAAAGAAAAAAGAAAACTGATAGTGTTTGTGAAAATAGTTTTTTTTTTTAGAGGAATCTTTGTTGTCTAATCTCTGGAAGAAAGAACTTATATTTGAGGTTATTGAATAGTGATATTAGTTTTTCTGAGATCTAGATTTAGATGTCTTAAATAACGTTAATAATCATATTTAGAATATTAACTACCAAATTAAAAATAATGAGTTTTTATAAAAATTATTTTTAATATATCTCCTCATAAATTTTAATATAATTCCATTGAGATTTCGAACAAAACATTTTTATTTATTTATTTATTTATTTATTAATGTCCTTAAAATATGTACTTCTTAATATTATCATTTTTTTAATAAAACCCTAATATATGTTAATCTAGCCAAATACTAAAACCCACTTTGCAAGAGGATATGATATTTATTATTAACCATTTGATAGTTGATTTAATTAAATGTGGCACGCAAATTAAAGGATGTGAACATATATAAATTATACTGTAGCGAATCGTGATTTTTTAGTAAAGTAAACAACGTCAACTAACTATAAGTTTCATAAAAAAAAACTAATTATAAATTAAAATGCGTTGTTAGGTACTGCACTTTTATTTAAATTTTAAACTTCAATTTCTCTTCTTATATAAAGGGGTGGCGTCGCGTTTTATTTATTTATGATTTAAAATTAATTTAGTTTATAAAAAATAAAATTATTTTAATTTTAATTTTTTAAGTTTTTTTAATCATTTTAAAAAAATTATTTTAATTTCTACAATTAAATAACAATATTAAATAATATATTTAAAATAATTTTTATAATTTAATTATTTATTACGTCTTTAAAAAAATTGATAAAATAATTATATATAATTTTTTTAAGAAATTACATTTTTAAATTCTTATATATTTAAACTAGTTAATGATAATAGACTAAAAAGTGTGATGAATTATTTAATAACATAAATTAAAATTTAAAATTTAAAATTTAAAATAAAATAATAAATAATTAAAATAAAAAAATACTTTTTAAAAATCAAATTTATATTGAGATATTTATTTATTTATTTTAACGTATTTGCTGTCCATAAGAACGTAGTAGAAGAAAGTTATACATTTCTATCTCGAGTTTGTTTTCGTAAATTTTTGCTTGTAACTTTAATATTTCTAAGTATCAAGTATTTATCCATATATATTAAAGATGAAAGAATATGTATACTTATCCATGTATATGGTTGAATCGCGAGATAGTTTGATTAAAGACTAAAAGAGATGCATAAATTGTCAGTGCAATTTCATTTTTCATGTAATATTCTTTTTGGACAGCTAGCAAAGTAAGACATTCTTAATGCACTCACTTGCAATTAAAATTAAAGTAATGGATATGCCTTTAGATGAACATTAAAAGGAGGGTACTTTGATTCATTTCGAGTCACTTGTAAGGCTAAAGTGGACGATATGCTTTTTAATTATAATTAAAATACTATGTATTATGTCCGCATATGACATATAAGTTTATATATTATACCTACGAATCACAATCTAAAGATGTCAATAATTAAAGTCACATGTTAACTGTATTTTTTTGTATTTGTTAAATGAGAAAAATGAACTGAAGTCGCTAATATAGCCAGCCACAAAAAAAATAGCACACAATGTAGGGTATGATAATTATGCATGATTGATACAAACAGTCGTTGTCATGAAAATATATGACCAATATTAGACCTCATTAACATAACAATAGTTTTATTTTTCTTTAAATAAAAGTTTAAAGGAATAATAATTTTTTTTATTTCAAAATTATAACATACTATAAGTTGTAATGGACCTATAAATAGTATAAGAAAGAATTATTTTATCAGTAAAAGCAAATTAAAAACATTTCGGTCGATGACTTTATTTAATTTAGTGTTGACCGATAAAAAGACATTATTTAATTTTATTGGTTAAGACAATTGATCACAATGCGATTAGAGAATGATTTAGAAACTCTTTATTGATAGATCACAATGTGATTAGAGAATGAATTAGAAGCTCTTAATTAAATCTATCCAAGGTATGAATTCTGATAACTAATAATTAAGCAGGCATAATTATAAGATAGTGTATGGGGATAACTATAAAATAGCGATAGAACATTGAAATGATGGAAAGTGGAAAACATAAGAAAAGGACGAAAGAAAAAAGCATAAGACTCCATTAATAAAATTGGCAATTGAGGAATATGATAATAAAAAAAATATAGAGATTTGAAAGGATAAGCATGGTGATTATGGCATGTTGCATTTGAGAGGACAATTGATATCCAGTTAGTACTCAGCTGGCAATACAGAATGAGTGTGCACTTGATCCAAGTGAAGGTCACCATGTCCCTTCCCCTTCCCATGCTTCACACGTGTCCTCTTCCTCGAACCTCTAAAAGGGTGGGACCACCTCTGTTCTCGTTTTTCGAACCCACCCAGGTGAGTGGAACCCTGCTCCGCGACAACTTTCTTCAATCCTTCTCGTAACCCTCAATTCACTTTTCCAACCTCATTCTCATTATTTGCATCTCAGGACATATTCGTAAATTCATACAATAATAAAGACTAAAGAGTTAAGAGGCTGTACCACCCCCATTGCTCCTTATCCAAAATGCTTATGCAAGCAAGCAAGCAACCAAACAAAACCCAACCATTTTCTTTCTTCATTTATTTCCCGTTTTCAAAAAGCAACCTAACCTTTTATAAAAGCTCATCACAGGTCCAAAACAGAGTATAGTAGAAAACTTGAACAGTTGAATGTTCAAACTCCACAACTAACAAACTCTGAATTATTATTATTGGATCACAGTTTATCGAAATCGCGATTCACATGGCCACCAACATTCGTAGAGCAACCTATCGCTTTCTCCCTGCTGTTGACAGAGATTCTCTCTCCGATTCCACTTTCGAATTCGACGAATCCGATCTCTACAACTCCCCTCGCGCTAACTCTCCCGAATTCTGTAAATCCTTTCGCACCTCCCGATTCCGCAATAACTCATCTTCCTCCGAAAGCCGCGTCGGTGCTCCGGCGTCGCTTCCGGTGAACGTGCCGGACTGGTCGAAAATTCTTGGCGAAGAGTACGGACAGAACCGGAGGCGGAACTCCAATGAGGACGAAGCGCAGAGCGATGAGGAAGACGGAGGTGTCAGAGTTCCTCCGCACGAGTTTCTCGCGAAGACCAGAATGGCTTCGTTCTCGGTGCACGAAGGAGTTGGGAGGACTCTCAAAGGACGCGATCTCAGCCGGGTCCGAAACGCGATTTGGGCCAAAACGGGATTCCAGGACTAGAACTTTACCGTAGGACCATAAGTTAATTCCTATTACGAATTAAAACGAGTTTTGTTGAGAGGTTATTTTTTTAGCTTTTTCATGTAGCGGAGTTTTATTTTTTGTTTTTCGATCATCATCTATGTGTGTCAATCGGAATTTGAGAATTTAACTTGCATCAACAAGTTTTTATTTATTTTTAAAATTTTGTTGTTATTATTGTTTACTATATTGTGATGAAAATCGAAATGGTGAATTGGTGGGGTCAATGTGGAAAGTAGCGGAGTAGCAGTGGTTCAATGATTGGTGGGGTTTGGGTTTGGGGGTAGTTGATGTGGGTGGGTTTAGGTTGGGGACCAAAGTCAAGGCCCATGACCCCATCCATTCACATCAATTGATAGAGACTCCTAACTAATCAAAACAGCATATTCGGCTCAAATTTGTCAGGACACTTTTTTTTGAGTAAATGGCTGGTCGGTACAAAAACTCATTGCTAATTTAAATTTGAACATAAAAAGGGATAGCTTGACAATTTTTCACTTCAAAACTTTATTTTATATATTGACATTAAAGAGTTAAATTATTATGAATTCCTATAGGTCAATTATCAATGTAACTTACTCTTAAATGACTTCAAAATTCAGTGGAATGAACTTTTTTTTTTAACATTACAACCCGAAATAAAATATAGACTTAAAATTAATTTTTTCCAGTTTCTATATGACATTTCAATTTCATCAGCCATGTTTGTTGATGGTTCTGTGTGACCATCTACAACTGCCACATACATACTGGATGAGGCTCTTTCTTCAATCCCCACATAAAGACGTAAAATCCCATTGCGATGAGTAGGATGGACAGCAACCTGCACAAAGATTTTGGATTAGTATTTTATTTCCGCATAAAGTACAAGTTTAAAGCGTTAGCATATAATATAAAAAAGAAAAAGGTTAATACGTTCTAACTTCTAATGGTTCGCCAAGATATAAAGATGATACTAAGACCACCAAAATAAGAAAAACCGGATTAAGCAACATTGTAGTTCTATTATAATTAGGTCCCAAGAGTTTAATTATCTACTACCATAAGCAATTTGAAAGTCTCAATCAGTGCTCCCTACATAAATAAATTCCAGTGGTTAGTCAGTTCAGGATGTCGATGATCCTCATTCAAAATTCAATATCCAATTAAATCACAGTTGATAACTTACAAACATTTAGAAATCAGGCTACATCATGATTCACGATTTAAACTGTGATTGACTTATTTGGCTTATGCCTTGCTTTGTAATTTCTTTAGTATTTTCAGATCACTTCTTGTGCTTAACATAGGCAGGTTTAATAAATTTTGCTTATATAAAAAAAATATTATCACTGTTGCAAAGCATAATTTTAGAATGATATTTCAGTGTTTGCCTGCGCGAGAGTAATCCATCGTTTTCGTATCTTACCATGAAATTCGATAAGCATTCATTAGACAATGCTATCATTTATGTACTTCTTTATATTTTGTGTTTGATGATAAGAAAGAACTTACCACAGATATTTTTTATAAATAAATGATAAACTAATCTTAATTCTAAAAAAATTTGTATGTTAAACGTCTAAGTTTCAGGTCATTGCAGTATTAGGTTCATTTCTTATGTAAAGAAAATTTTAACATTAAAAAATTTATTAAGTTTTTCTTTTATTTAAGTAGAAAAGAATATAAAAAAATTATAAAAAAATAGTTAGTATTAAAACAAAAGAGAACAAATGCGAAATAATTATTCTAAAATCATAACTACAAATTCATTTATTATTAGATCAGGTTAAAATTTTGTCAATAAATTTGTAGCATATAGTTCTTTATTTTAAATAATTGAATTATCATGATATCTAAATTGTAAGATATTTAATTTACATAATAATTATTTGAAATTTTTCATATTTTTTATTCTTTGATTATAATTTTTATGAAATTGTTACTTGTCTGATTATTAAGATTTTTTTTACACTTTATTCAAACTTTGTTTTACTTTTATAGATCATAGTGAAATGATTTTTTTTAGTTTAGAAAACTCGTAATTTGTTAACTTTATTTTGAGATAAAAATTTTTACATTAAAATTTTTGATATCTTTTACATAATTATGATAATTTGTTATTATTTATATTTATTGTTGTTTTTTACGAAGTTTTGTAAATTATAAAAATTTATTTCACGAAATTTATAATTCAGAATGCTTTACCGAATACAATATGGTGAACAATTGTAGATTCTATTCTAATTTTCAAGCAGTTCTATTGTGATTTATGATTAAGCCTACTATTGCGGACACAGATCCTCTGTCAAGAACAATTGGAGATTGTTTTGTTAAATAGAGATAAATCATTGGATTATATAAGTAGCTCTGATTTTATCACATTTTTTATAATATTTAATTTTTTTACATTGCAAATTTTTTTAATCACAGCGATATGTTTTAGTTCTGAAATTCCTTCTCAGTCTTTGTAATTTTTTTTCTGCGATGAAGCTTTTGTTGAAGGAAAAAATGTTTTCCTAAAACTTTCAAATACAATATTGAGATGTCAATTAGTAGAATTGAAACGACAAAGTATAATGCTCAACATTATTTCATCCAAGATCTGACAGACTGCTACAAACCCAAAAGAATAATTGAATAGAATGAAAATGGAGGTCCAAAGGTCAAGAGTTTATCCGAAATTGTGAATCATAAATTCAGACTCAAACGGTTGCGAGATGCAAGTGCTGGGAACTTTGATTGTGAATGTTGGGAGAATCTTGTCAAGAATCAAACTGTGACGCATTCAACAGTGATGTCCTTACAAAACAAGGACAGGGGAGCACGAATAGGTGGTTTAGAATTGAAATGTCTAAGGTGAATTTGAAGAAATGGTTAACATAATTTTAGTTGTGTGACTCAACGAGAAAGGAAATTTGTTGGCTCATATATCTAAGAGGGAAGGAATGGTAATAAGCAATGCTGCAAAAATGAAGTTTAATAGGTGGAAATGGCCGATGGAGGTCTTGGAATGGTAGTGGGGTGTTGACGAAAAACACGAGAGAAGGGTATTTTTTGTTTTAGAGTGTGAACCATGAAAAAAAGAGAATAAAAAATTTAATATGGGACACGTGACAAAATGGTTGAGGTTTTTTTAGCTGTACCTCCAGTTGGTGTCGCTACTATTGCTGATAGGATTCCTGCCATAACAGATACCAGCATTGATGACCAATACATCCCTCATACTTCACTCAACTTCATCTGTTTAAATTTAAATAGATATATAATAACATATCATAGAAACATTCAAGGGTTTATCACAAAACTGAAGAATTGAGATGCAAAACTTCTCTGCATTACAATTGGAGTGTAGTCAACTATCTATTAACTATTTTTTCCATAATAATTATTTAGAACTTGATTAATAAATCTACAAGTCTGCAACAGGAAATAATAAATATTAATTTGACAATTTACTCAAATTAATATATACATAAGTAAACTTGTAATAATCATAAAGTTAGGATATTTTTTAGTTAATTATATTTTCATATTTTTTTTATTTTAATCCTTTATATTTAAAATTTTTATTTTGGTCATTTATGTTTCTTAAAAAAATTATTTTAATTATTTTCTGTCTTTTTTATAAAAAAAAATAAAATTAGTCTTTTTAAAAATATAAAGAATAAAATTAGAAATTTTAAAATATAAAAAATTAAAATAAGAATTTCAAAACATGATAGACTAAAATGAAAATTTTTAAAAATTTAAAAGATCAAAAATGATATTTTATTTTTTAATGATTTTTTTATTTAAAAAATAATTAAAAATATTAATAGTAAGCAAAACATTATCATATTTTATAGCATTTTAATGTCAATTATTTTTCATACATAAATTGATTTATTTTGCATTAGATAATTTTTTTTTATAATTTTTTTAATTTTACTAAATAATTAATTTCAAATAAAATTTTTAAATCTATATTTAGTATGTTTGTCATCAATCTCATATAAGAATAAAATTATTTATAACTTGATGTCTGTATAATTAAATTGATAAAATTAATTCAATTATTAATTAATTAAATATATGTTAGAAAATAAACACTAAACTTGGATCTTTGAACATAAAGTCTTGGATTTAAGTTTTGGGAATAAAAGAAAAACTGATTAGAAGGATGGATCCACTAAAGGTGTCCAATCGGATTTCTTAAAAAAATAATAATTAATAAAGTTGATAAATATTTTATACTACCACATAGTGATAAAAATAAATAATTTTAAAATAATTAATAATAAAATATAATAATATTTTTTATATTATTGATATTTTTAATTATATTTTTAAATGATAAAATTATTAAAAAATAAAATATCATTTTGGTCTATTATTTTTTTATAATTTTTTATTTAATAATTTATGTTTTAAAATTTTCACTTTCATCTTTTATCTTTTTTAAAAAGATCTATTTTAATTTTTTTATAAAAATAAAGAAAATGATTAAAATGAATTTTTTAATAAACATAAAAGATGAAAATAAAAATTTTAAAAGTATAATAAAACAAAAATATATTTTAACCTAATAATAATAACATTTTAAAAATTGAATACAGGTCAATCTTATAATAATAATAATAACAGGACCAACTTCTTTAATAGGCAGGAAGGGGTGGAATTTTTACATAACAATGTCATCTATTAACTTAAAACGAAACCATCCATACTGTAAAAAAAGAAAAGAAAAGAAAAAGCCAAGTACTGATAAAAGATGGTGTGCTTCACATAAAATATACTTCTTTATGTGTATTTAGAGATGGTGTCAATTAGCAATTGCTAATAAACTTAGAAGAAACAGCACATTCACTGATCCAATAAGTGTTCCATAAAAGGTAAACATAAAAGATGGACCAACAAATATACATAGCTAAAAAGAGAAATAAAAAAAATGATGGACGAGCAAGACTCGAACTTTTACATACCATATAGCCTTGAAAGAATCACCTCCTCTGAAACTCTTAAAATTTTGTACACATAACAGGTGGCATTCAATGTTCAAAGTTAGATTTTTATTAGTAATTCTTTTGGAACATATAAAAAATAAATATTCTCTCACTCTTTTTCTCTTTTCTACGTCTAAATTTCAAAGTCTATTTAAAAAAAAGGTTAAAAATCAGTATATTAATTACCACCTCATTACTTAGATGACACTTGAATAATCTCTATTAAAAAATTGATAACAAACTATGGCAATGTGGTGGAAAAAAAATCACCAATGTACTAAGACCTACACTAGACTTTGAACCACCGACAAATAAATTTTGAAAAATGTTTTACAGAAAATAGTTTCGATACTTTTAAAGAAAAAATTATAGAAAGTACATTTAACAAAGAGGAGAAATATATTTAACAATATCCTCAACAAAATCATTAAATAAACTGGTGGTGCGTTTGGCAAATTGAAGGCTTGGGCCTTGGGAAAGAAACGTGTTGGGCAGGCCCAAGGATGGCAGTGCGTGGGGTGTTGCACACTGAACGTGTCTTCTCTGAGTCTCCGCCAACAACAAGCACCAGCGACTCAAATACTCTCTCTTTCTCTCTCTTCATCTTTAGAATTGAATTGCAGTGAGTGAGTGAGTAAGTGAGATGAGTTCAGCGGATCATGACTCCGACCCTCCCATTCGACTTCACTTGCCTCCCCTCTCACCGAGCCTTTTCGATTCCGAACCATCGGAGCTCCAACAACCCAACGGATCCGCCGTCCGACCCTCCTCCGAACCCTCCAGCCCTACCAGCAGCGGTTACGCCGCCGAAAGGGGCAGCAGCACCGCCACAAGCGTCTCCCAGGTCGAAGACATCCTTCACCACGAAATTCAGGAAATCACCATCCACGATTCCCAACCCCCCTCTCACTCCTCCTGGCTTCCCGGAAAGCGACACGGCGATGAGGTACATATATACGTTTCTTTCTAAATTCCTTACTAGTTCCTGCTAACGTCCTTCATTCAATGTTATCAATTATGATCAAACAACTCATTATTCATCTAATCATTACGCTTTCATGGAGAATTGTGTTACTATTGCAATTGATCTCGCGATAATGCAAATACGGCTTGTGTAATGAGTGATTTCCAAACTTACATTTCGATTTGTTCCTGCACCTACTGATTGCTGTTTTATGCCCCTGCTTCCCTTCCTATCACTCACTATGATGAACTCGTGTTTTACCAGTGCTTTTAAATTCTACTCCCACATTTTGAAGAAACAAGTGATAATTTCGGATTTATCATAGATAAACTCGTGTTCCATAGATTTCATTGTCGAAGACTAAATCTGTTTCGAATTTATCACTGCTGTATTGTGATAAAGTCCATTGTTCCTTAGATTTTAATCTCTATGGTTTATTCCAACATTTATGCTGCTTTATAGGGTTTATTCCACGGACAGCTCCGTTATTAAGTTTACAATCGTTCAACTTTTCGTGCTTAGTCTATGATGATCAAGATTTTGAATTTATTACATAAATAGAACCTGTGCCGAAATAAGCAGTGACGTAGAATCACAAGTGTGCAATTGCAGCCCTGGGGAGAGGAAGGATAACATCTCAGGATTTTCTCTCATACTTAGGATTATGGTTACAAGTCACAATTAAATGTTTGAGTAGAAATGAAAGCGATTAGAAATTGCAAGGGAAAATGGGAAACAATTGTGAATAAATATCGTTTTGGTTTCAAGCATTAACTTTCGAATTCCAATAACCTGTTATATATAGTATCAGCTATTTGGAAATTCTTATTAAGTACTTCAGTTTTTCTGATTCGGATGTTTATTTTTAAAGTCAAGCCATACGAGGGCATTACACTGAAGATATCTGTAAAGCTGTAGTATCATATTCTGTTTGATTAATGAATAAAGTGCAGGATGATGCTTCCATTTCATGGAGGAAAAGGAAGAAGCATTTTTTTGTTCTAAGTAATTCTGGCAAACCAATATATTCTAGGTTAGTGTTTATCAGCTTCTCACACAAACCCCCCTCAACTGTTGTTCATATCTCTTTCTAGCATTGCTGCTTCAAACTCCATGACTTGTCGTCTATTTCTTGTTTCAGGTATGGAGACGAACACAAGCTTGCTGGTTTTTCAGCAACTTTGCAAGCAATCATTTCCTTTGTGGAGAATGGGTAGTGTAGCTGTCTTTGTTCTGGTTAATTATAGCCTGACAGATTCTAATTACAGGAATATTCCCAATCAATTTGATTATTTATCTAACTATAATTCAAGTAAATTTTTTAATGTTTATCTTTTATGTTTTCAGAGATGACCATGTCAAATTGGTGAGGGCCGGAAAGCATCAGGTCTGATCACACACTTTTCTCTTGCAAAATTTTTGGTTGTGGATATTGAATTTCATCTAAAGCATTTTATCTTTATAAAACTGCATTTCAAGCCCTAATAAATACTATGTTAAGCAAAATGATATCTTAATCCTTGCTTAGTTTTGAAGTGTAAATTAGAGATACTGGATGTGTGTGTGTGTGTGTGTGATATGTATATGTATATATGTATTTATTGCTGTGATTCTCAGCTTATTTTATTAGTGTTTAGGAAGAAGAGCCTTTTATTTGTTAGGCATTGCTGGCCAATTCTATATTTTGGTGTTATGAAATCTTAGTTTGAAGTTATTCTACAGGTGGTTTTTCTTGTAAAAGGACCAATTTACTTAGTCTGCATCAGCTGCACAGAAGAGCCTTATGAGTCATTAAGGGGGCAGTTGGAGCTTATTCACGGCCAGGTATAATTGAATGGGATGTGAGTCGGATGCTTGTATGCCCCAATGGAAAAGTGGATTTGTTGTTTGCTTGCTTGCTATTCCTCTTTCTTCAGCTTTTGTGTTTCTCAACTTGCTATTGTGTCTTTTTTTTTGTCATTCAGATGAACTAGTTATGTTGCAGCAGTTGTATGATACATCCCTGTTGTTGATATGTATGCAGATGATTGTTATACTAACAAAGTCAGTAAACAGATGTTTTGAGAAGAATCCAAAGTTTGACATGACACCCTTGCTTGGTGGAACAGACATTGTGTTCTCTTCACTAATTCACTCTTTTAGTTGGTTTGTTTCTCTGCTCTGAGCTCATTTTGTCTTTTAGTTTCAAAATGAAAATACTAAAATATTTTTTTGTAAGATGCAGGTGTTTTAGGTGTTTTTTCTGTAATCTTCTGTGTATTTCTTGGGTGGGTTGGGGTGCTACAGTTGTTTGTACATTTAATGTTCCTTATAACTTTATGTTATATATGGGTGATGAACATTGTTATTTCTTCATGCCTATACTTATACGTTTAATTGTATCAGGAACCCAGCTACATTTCTTCATGCCTATACTTGTTTACCTCTTGCATATGCAACAAGGCAAGCTGCTGGTGCTATCTTGCAAGATGTTGCTGATTCTGGTGTTCTGTTTGCAATTCTGATGTGCAGACACAAGGTTTAACACTGAATTTGTCTAGTTACATGCTAACCTAAAATGATAAAATAATTCATTAAAGATTGAAGGCAGGTAATCAGTCTAGTTGGTGCTCAGAAAGCCTCTCTTCATCCGGATGATATGCTGCTTCTGGCCAACTTTGTTATGTCATCAGAATCCTTTAGGCAAGTAGAACTGACACTATTTTATCTTTCAGAGTCTCAGAGATGGTTTGATAGTATAGTTTACTTTTCATTCAGTCTAGACTTCTAGCTGATGTTTGATGCTATAGTTTTCTATTTATTCAGTCTACTTGACACAAGCAATAAATCTTCGTAAATCTTGTGCATTAGCAAATCATTTGGACTTTGGATTTCTTTGCTTTATGCTACCTTTTTTCATTTTCTTACTCTTTCTTGGGATATGATTATGCAGGACTTCAGAAGCATTTTCCCCTGTTTGCTTGCCAAGATACAATGCTTTGGCATTTTTGTATGCTTATATTCACTTTTTTGATGTGAGTCAGATTTGATTGCACCGAAATTTGCTATATGATTTTCATCCTATAAATGACAGAGGTCACAGAGCTTTACATATCCTGTGACAGGATGACACATACTTGATGTTGCTGACCACGAGTCCTGATGCATTTTACCATCTTAAGGATTGCAGGTAAATGACGGTTTAATGATATGACTGCTGTTATTATTGGGTTCCTGATGTTTTATTTGGGATAAAAGAAGAAAATTAAAAAGAGGAAAGAACATAATGATTCATAGCAAAGAGATCCTCAGTCTCTATGTAGCAATATTTTTTTGACTGCACGGTTCAGAAACTTGTTTGGCAATTCTTCATAGGATTCGTATTGAAATGGTCCTTTTGAAGTCAAATGTCCTTAGTGAAGTTCAGAGATCCTTGCTAGATGGAGGGATGCATGTTGAGGATCTACCACACTTGCCTCGTTCTGGATCATCTCATTTGGGCCAACATAGGCTTCCATCAGATTCTCCTGAAAGGGAACCTAACTGTCTCATTGGTGGTGCTGCTGGGTTGTGGCATTTCATATATCGCAGCATTTATCTGGATCAATATATATCTTCAGAGTTCTCATCACCGATTAGCACTCATAAGCAGCAGAAAAGGTGGTGATTTGTGGATTGTGTTGTTGTAGCTTTTTTTGTTTATGCATTTTTGTTATTGTCAGCAATATAACCTGCCTCCATTATTGCAGACTGTATAGAGCTTACCAGAAACTTTTTGCATCCATGCATGATAAAGGAATTGGGCCACACAAAACTCAGTTTAGAAGGGATGAAAACTACGGTAACAAATCTTGTGATTCTTGTTTTGTAGTTTAATACATCCAAGAGATGGATAAGTGATATTGAGTCTGTAGTTATGACCTGAATCACCTGATGCAATTATTTTATATTGAATTCTATGAACTGCAGTTTTTTTTCTTATGGGAAAGAAGGGAAAGTGGCAATAGTCCTTTTTTTGTGGTATTTGTTCTCAGTTTTAGTCCTGGATGTTTCAGAAAGAGGGATTCTATCGATAAGCAAACCCCTTATTTTCTGTGAGATGCATTTACTATTTAGAGATTCATACCAACAATAGGCAAGCCAATCTATACATGTTTTGTTGTGTTGTGGAAACTGAAAAGTCAAATTTGCTAGTGAAAATTCAACCTCTTGATTGATCTACCTCTCCATAGAGTTTATGATGTTTGATTTCGTTGCATTGGGATATAATTGCTCCATTACATTTGGATTCTTCATTGAACAGTGATCAGACTTGTAATGTTTATTTGGCAGTTCTGCTCTGTTGGGTAACACAGGATTTTGAGCTTTATGCTGCATTTGATCCCCTTGCAGACAAGGTGTTGCTTTTGCTTGCCTACAACATTTCTCAAATCTCAATTATTTTATCTTGTACAAAATTGTGAATGTCCTATAACTACGATATTTTCTGTCACTAGCCAACTGTATTCATAATTAATATTAAATGAAAATCTGAATAAAAAAATATGTCAAGTTTGAAATCTAGCTTTGTATCTTGTTAGCCTTTCTTCATTAAGATTACCGCAGTTAGTAAAAAAAATCCTCTTTAGTCCGTTTGTTTGGTAGTAAAAAGTTTGCATTTATTTTTGTGCTACTCTGGTTGGATAATTTCTGACTAATATTGTTCACTGAGGTATGCAGGCCTTGGCAATAAAGACTTGCAATCGGGTGTGTCAGTGGGTAAAAGATGTGGAAAATGAAATATTTTTGCTAGGAGCTAGCCCCTTTTCATGGTGATTTTCTATCAAATAATGTAAACATGTACGAGAATGTTCATTTAATAAGATTTCTATAGAATTTATTCTTTCCTTTTTTTCTCCTTCATGTTCTATTAAGAAAATATTTGATGGAAAATCTTTATATTATCAGTGTATTAGTTTTTTACAGCAGAACAGTTCAGTGTTAACTTTCTTCGAATACCATTAGTTCTTTAGCTTATATGTCAAGTTTGAATAAATTTTCCTATACATGTAGAAGAGGAAAATACGAAGGTAAAATAAATTGACCTTGCATAAGTTAAAATAAACTTAATACACTTAATTTTTATAGAAGTTTTTGTCATTTAACTTCTAAAAAGTTAAGTTGTTAAGTTCAATATATTTTTTTCTCTTATAAATGCATATGGAGTTTTTCCAAACAAGGCCTTAGACTGGTTGGTGTGGTGGCTCCAGTGGGCTATTTTTGAGGGATGATGTTCCATCTAACTCATTATGATAAAGATTATGATCTGATTCCATTGATAGATGAGTTTGGAGGGACGAATGTGCAGTTGATTCATCTTTGCTTTGTTTTTTGTGTCTAAATATCAACTGAAGATTTGAGCAAGGTGGCTGTGTGCGTTGACTTGCGACTGTAAATGCGGTTGAGGCCCCATGCTTAGCTTCTCATTAACAGAGGTGTAGGCGTTAGGTTTGGTGCCACTGCTGGTTTGGGCCAAATTTGAGCTGCAATCAGGGAAGTGGGGATGGAATCTGCCATTGGTTTGGTGACGTCGAAGACAGTGACAGAGTCATAACATGTTTTCTGCGATTGCTTGGGTTGTTAAAGGTTCATGTTTACTAACCAATCTTATGCATCCAATAATCAAATAATTGACTTTAAAATTGCTTAAACAGATTTGATTTAATCAATTTATCTTGGTAAAATTTAATTGGGAATGGATAAACCGTTCACCTAGTCTGTGGGTAGATACTTATTTGAGATGGAGAAAGTTGAAACACAAAATCGTGAAGGATGTCGTTTTCCAATTTTTTTTTTTTTCTGTTATTTTATGGCATGTAGGCATCGTTCTTTAAGAGGAACGTTTCCTGGAAAACAAAACATTACTAATACTACTAGGTCATATCACACGACATAAAAACAGGGGCTGAAGTACCCTTCTATCAAATATAGTATACTTCATTCTTTTTTTCTCCCTTTTTTATGATATATTGATATATAAGGGAATGCATTTAATATCGCCAGTATTTTTTTACTTGCCGAATGGTGTTAGAGTGTTTACACACATAAAAAGAAATGTTATTTTGAGCCTTGAGTTGGAAGCGAGATGCAGGTTAATACTTTGTACCTAAATTTTTTGTAAAGTATTTTAAAGACTTTTATAAAGTGAGTTTGTATGTGATTGTAAGTAAAGATGTATTTAATTTTAAATGTTAGTTAATGCTATGATATGTTTAGAACAAATACTCCATCAGTTTTTTTTATCTATCTTAAAGGCAAATACACCTAAATAAAACTAATTAATATCTTCATTTATATTCAAAATATTTTAACTTCGAATATAATATTCACTATTTTTTTTCTCTAATTTATGATAATGTGTAGAATATTTAAGAATTACATAAAGATATAAATAAATTTGAGAAGATAGTAATTAATATTGTCCTTAACTTTTTAAATGGGCAAATAAATAGGAATTTTTTTATATAAAAGAGAGGAGATAAAAAAAATATTGTATACTATCTTATATTGAGATTTGACTCCTCAGACGAGAAAAATTCACTTTAATAATTATTTTTACTTGTCTTGAAGAAAAATTTCTATTTGTATATTTATTTTAAGTTTAAAAAATATTAATTATTGACATTTTTTATTACACTCTTATTTCTATGTAATTTTTAAACAATTTACACATTTATCATAAATGAGAAAAAAATGATAGTCAAGATTTTATTAGGAAAATAAAAACAGTTTCAACATAAATAGAGATATGTTTTAGCTACATTCAATAGAGATATCCAATAATATAGTTTAATTAATGTCTTATCTCCTAAGAAGATTCAGGGCAATTAATTGAACAGTATACATAAATTATTATTAATTGTTAATTCTTGATATTTGAGTTTGATTTTTATGAATAAAAAATTAATATATTATGATACATAAAATCAAATAAAGAAAATAAATTTAATAAGTAAATTTATTTTAAAGTTGGGCTTTATTATTATGTGTCGATGGATATATGGATGATAATAGATTAGATAGGTTTTTTATTAAATAAAAATTTAATAATTATAAAAATCTATTTGATAAAAATAAAGCTAAACTAAGGTCATTTAAAAATCTTAAAATTTACCAAGTTGACCTATTTAAGTAAATCAAATAATAATAATAATAATAATAATAATATCGTAAACTATTAAAGAATATATTTTTAAAATATAAAAATAAAAGAGTTAAAAGGTAGTTTTTATGCTATCTTTTATTTATAATCTTTAAAAGAAACAAAAATGTTATTTTTCAAAAGAAATAAACTAACATTAATTATTGTCTCTTTAATTATGTATTTATCATTATTTAATTTTTAAATATTTTATACATTTATCATCAATGAAAGAAATTCATAATAAAAAAAAATTAATATAAATATATTAATTTATTTAATTTATCAAAATATTAACGGAAATGCTTATTAGTACGAAAGCATTTTCGTCAAATACGCTCGACATCATGATTTCCGTCAAAAACAAATTTTATATTTTGTTAATTTTTAATAATATTTATGTTACACAAATGATATAGCATTCCTCAAACATTAATCGTATTTATTTATTAATCTATATATTGTCTTTACAATGTAGTTTAGATCGTGTTGTGTTTATTGTTTAGGAATTGTTATTTTTTAGGAATAATATTTTTGAAAATCTTTTTATACTTATCTTATGTTTAATATATTTATATATTTTAAAACATATGTCTAATAAGAAGAAGGATCAAATTATATCAATGTAATTTTATTAATTATTATATCATTCAATAATTTTTAATTAAATACTTTTTTTAAAATTAATAATTAAATTAAAAAATTATATATATTATGTCTATAAAAATCTATATTAATCTAAAGTTATTTTTTATTTTATTATATACATTAAAATTAATATGTT
>JAMLFT010005583.1:0-17340 GCA_026544285.1 Pachyrhizus erosus
AATTTAAAAATTATTACAATTATAAACAACAAACGAAAATAGACAACTTTAAAAATTAAATATTGCCATCGTGCTTCTTATTATATCAATTATTATAAAATAACCCGTATAAAAGAGCCTCATAAAAAACTCTTTTTGTAAAAGTGAGGATTTGCTGTCATGTAGCAATGACAAATTATTGTATTTTCTATTACATCGAGTGCCATTGTTGACCTAGTAAACCTTAGTAGTATAATCTAAAATATAATAATTTATCACTTAATTCAAGAGTTTAATTTAGTATATTCTTGGTGTAAAGATTTTGATACTATTAATAAGTGAGAAATAATCTTTTAAATTTTCCAATAATTGCTATAAAAATTAATAACTTATGATTATATAATAATTTATGTCTAAATAATAGTATTACATACTATTAACGTATTTCAATTAATTAAACTCGTGACCACTCAAATCAATTGATTGTTAGTGATGTTCTTTGTAAGGGGAGTCATTAGTGAAACTAAATTGGTTGGAATTGAATTTTATTTTGAAAAATCATGTGAAACAAACGTGAGAGGACTCTTGCTTTTCTAAACTATGGTTGCACTTAGCACTTTGGAATTTGATTAGGTGTGAGATATGCATTGGATGTTGATTCTAAGCAATAGTGAGAGGGTGCCATGGACCACAAGGTTTAAGTGTATGTTGTAGTCTTGATGGTTATTATTAGTGCACCTGAGCAGGTAAGACTTGCGTATGGTTGGTGTCACTCATTGTCAAATATAAGTCAATACAACTTCACTGCACAACTTGAAGATGCACCACCCATCTCAGCCTCATTATCACTAGGATTTGGTTTCTCTATCCCACTCCATAGATTGCCATAATTTGCAGTTTCTTTCTGGCCATCTACATTTGCATACACTTTGTTACTTTCCCAATCAATATTATCTTTTATTTTAGGCTATAATATAAAATGTTTTTTATTTTAATATTTAAATTTTATTTATTTAAATATAATTTTGATTTTTTTACTTTATTAAATCTACAATTTTGATTTAATCTTTAATTTTTTATTTTATTTATTTTATTTTGATATAATTAAATCCTAAACCTAACATATTTATTTAAGATATCATAACAGAATTATGTAATTAATTAAAATTTAAGAAATAAAAGAAATAAGTGTAGAAAAAATTGAGAATTTGGTCAAAATTATAAATTTTCTAAAAGAAAGACACTAAATGTCTCTATTTTAAAATATGAAGATTAAAATTAAAAATTTGATAAAGTATAAGGATCAAAATTATATTTAAATAGCTTTTTTAAAATTCTTTAAATAGATAAAAATTAGTTTTAGTCTTTAATGTTAAATAACAACATTAGTTGATGGTGCAATAATAATATCGACAACTCATTACTTGTTGTGTTATCAAGATTTTTTTATATAACAAATACAAATAACTTTTTTAGTAAATTATATTTTGAATCTATCATCAACTAATCTAATATCATTAACTATTTTAATCTCACCTATTTTAAAAACACAGTTTATCAAAAATACTTATATGTGACTATCTTGTAAGAGTATTTAATAATATAGTAAGTCAACAAGTTATCAATGTTATTTTTATCTCATCATTTAATGTTAATACTTAATAATAAAAACTAAAATTAAAAAATTTACATTTTTAAAGAATTAAAATAAAATTAAAATATTTAAAAATTAACATCAAAATTCTATTTTATAAGAGTAAAAAGTTATTTAAGAATTTATATTATTCAAATTTTAGTATATAGGCACCTTTCCATTTTAAGTTTTTACTTAATCAACTAATTATGAGATGTTAAGACATGATTTTAGAAAAATGTTTGAGTCCTCCAAAAAGAATTTATGATACAAAATGGTCTCTATCATTAATTATCTTTTGTTAAACGTCAATGTGATAAATAAATATGCACATAAATATGACACATGATATGGATATCACATGACACCACATGAAAGTGTCATATGATATCTTCAAGAAAATGTCACGTGAAAGTCTTTTAGATTTAACATGTGACACTTTCATATGTTGTCATGTGATACAATATTTTTGTTGTCAAATTTTAGTCCCTCAATTTTTTGACATCCAATTTTTAGTTTTTATAAGATTTTTACCTTTTAATTTCAATCACTATAAAATTTTCATTCTTCAATTTTAGCTCATTAAAAATTTAAATTCTAGTTTTTAGTCCTTAATTATTTTGTTGTCTTAAATTAGTCATTTTCATTAAATTATTGTCATTTGTTTGTCATGTTAGCCCTTAACAAATGATAGTTAACGACAAAGACTATTTTGTAAGATGAAAATTTTTTGAAGGACTAAAAGTTGTCATAAAAATGTTGAGAGACTAAAAATTAGTATTTTTAAAAGTTGAGATACTAAAACTTAGTTAACCCAAGATATATAATCATAACATAAAAAATAAATTGTATTTGACGTTTTAAACATAAAAAATTCCTCCATTAATTAGGTACATAATATCAAAGACAAATTACACTCATTTTTTCTTAAGTTTTAACAACATTACATTTGATATTCTTCATTTTTTTTTAATTTTTAACTCTACATTCACCTTAATTTTTATAAGTGTATCTAGTAACTTCTATCTTATTTAATTAATTCAAAAGTATTTATTTTTGCCATAATTAAGTTATTTAATAAAGGAACATATTTTATTAAATTTTGGTAATAATTGATTCAACTTTTTGAGACAAACATTTTTTCATAAAAGCACTTAAAAACTAAGTATTTTGTTTTTAAAAGAAAAGATAATTAAAAATGAGTTTTTAGAGAAGTTAATATCCAAACTCACTTAAGAATGTTAGGTCAACCCATTTAACATGCCTAAATGGGTTAGATTGGGTTGGATATGTAAATTGTTAAATACCATAGCCTAATACAACTTATCAACCTGATAGGTCAATAGCAAATCCAGTCAAAGTGACTCAACAAGTTGAGATTTTTTATATAATTCTAAAATTGAGATATTTAAATGGCTTATTATAATATAACTATGTTTTTTTTTTTATGGTTTATGTATATAAACAGTTTGTTTATGTTTTTTTTTCTATACTTATATTTATTTAGTAGGTTAATCCATGAGTTGTTTTTTTAATTTTATTCTATTTTAATTATTTTTTGCAAATGGATCAACAAGTTAAGTTAAGATTTCTAACTCAATGACAAAACAAGTTCAACCCAACCCCTTTTTTTGGCAAGTTGAAGTTAGGCTAAGCCATTATAACACCCTTAAACTTACTAAAGTCAACTTAGTGGTGAGGAATTTGAGTAATTTACATAATCTCTTAGGTTCAAACATCATTATCACCATTTACACTAAACAAAAAAGGGTTAATTGAAGAAGTTTTTGTGAAACTTGTGTAGAGTTTTTTTTACTAATGACTTCACTTTGAATCCCACCATTTATATGCATATATTTTAGGTTTTTTTTTCTTTTTACTTTGCTTTTAAGTGTCTTCATTAAAACTCCTTTAAAACTACCCTAATTGTGTGTGCAACTATTTGTTTGAAACATTCTCCTTTTCATCGCAAGCTCACCCTCACTAAGTCATGTCATATTATTTACTTGTGTTACTTAAGTCATTTTATGCTCATCTGCTAATTGATTTATGGTGTCTTCTCCACCATTTTTTGTTTCTCTTTGTCTTGTTCCATTGTTTTGTGGTCACTATTTCTTACATTAATTGTCTTGTTTGTGTCTTTTCCCTTTATTAATTTTTTTCCCACACTTTTTATTCCATTTTTTTCCCATTGTTTCTTGTTTCTTTGTTCCTTGTTCCACCATTTATGCTCATCTACTAATTGATTTATTGTTTCTTTTCCAATGTTTCTTGTTTATTTTTGCCTTGTTCCATTATTTTGTGGTCATTATTTACTTAGGTTGATTGTATTTTTTATGCCTTCTTTCTTTATTAATTTTTCCCACACATTTTATTTCTTTTTTCTGTTGTTCCTTGTTCCACAACTTATGCTCATCTACTAATTGATGTTGTTAAGGCAAAGATGAATCAGACCCCTAAAAAATTAACTTTCAATGTTGCAAAAAATAACTAAGTTTTATTTTTTATAACAAACAAAAATTTTGTTTGATAGTTTGCTAGACAAATCATTTGCATATATATTACTTTATCATCTATCTATTTATTCCATCTTATCTAAACTTTGAAATATTTATTATCATATGCAAATATTACATAACAACATATTCTTATTGTGTAGATAATGTTTCAAAGAACAAAAGAAGACATCTTAAAATGTATTCCAAAAGAGTCATGTCATTCTCAAAAGTCATGCTCTAATGAAGTCATTACGTGCAGAATACACAATTCATATTGGATTATTATTATATGATAAGAGGCTACAAATGAAGATAAATAAGTTGTTCTATCAGCGAAGTATGTAATTAGTTGGTAAAAAATAATTAATGCATAATTTAATAATGATTTAGACCTCTCACCAACAAATGAAGACTAGAAGATCGTTGTGAGACAACTGATAGTTGAAGACGTTATCTATAAATAGAATAAGACTAGGAACGCGAATGTAGACTTGACAATAATAATTTCTTTCATTTTTCCAAACAAACTACATTAGCTAAATTTTTAAGTCTTCTTCATTGTATCTTTTTTAATTTTTGTAAAAGCTCTCAAACACTTAGTATATTTGAGAGTTAGACTCTTAAGTGTTGTTCATATTTGTCTGATGCAAATGTTGTAAGAATCACTTGGGCACCTATCCTTCTTTAAACCTATAAGGTTAAGTTAGAAATGACTTAAGAAATAATACTTGTTTAGTAGCTTGAAGAGGCTAAAAAACACTACTTATTGTAGAGTCAGAAGTGACCTGATAAAAAATATTTGATACTTGTTGATATAGTGGAATTTGGTAGTTTGTCAAGAACTAAACGTAGCTTAATGGTAGAAGTGAACCAATATAAAATTTCTTGTATTCTAATTGGGAAAAATGTTGTTTTTCTTTATAAAAAGAAGTTTGATACTTTGTTTGTTACATTCTAAAACATTTCCTTTTGTTTTCATTTATAAAAGAACAAATGATCCTTTAACTTATTTTCAATGAATGTTAATGAAAAATTTAAAAACACAATTCAACCTTCCTTTTTGTATTTTTCATTTGCTTTATAGATTTCTTATTTTTTTCCCATTGTTTTATATTTATTTGTGCTTTGTTCCACAATTTTATGGTCATAATTTATTTGTGATACTTAATTTCTTATTATGAATCTACCACAATACTTTAACATGACTTAACTACTTTATTATTTTTTGTGCCTTATTCCACCATTTTTTAGTGATTTTAGTGGTTAACTTCAACATATAGAAACAAATATTATTTTTATAGGTTGCTTGTTATTAGCTTTAGATATAAATAAATGTTAGTGTCAAATTTAAACAACATATGGTTGATTCAAGAAACATTATTATTATATAAGTTTCTTCCTTTTTTATTCATTTAACAAAGCAAACAAATTTGTCCTGTTATAATTTTAAATAAGATAAAAAAAATGTTATTACATTTATGATGTTCTATATATAATGCATGTAAAAGATTTACAAGAAATATTTAACCTTGTGTATTCTTCATTGATAAATGTCATGGAAAGAACAATATGGGTTTTGAAGAAAAAGTGATATATCTAAGAGCAATGTTAGTTATAGTTTCTTAAACACTCCTTTTCTAATATTCTCCATGTGATTAATTGAAATTTATTAAAAATCACTAATTTTAGTGGATCTTACTCTTTTTTTGAATGATTATCTCTTCTGATTTATAAATAAGATCGACTAAAATTAGCATTTTCTAATAAATTTTAACCAATCACAAAAAATATTAGAAAGAGAGTGTTTGAGAAAGTGTTACTAGTATTCTTCATATATCTTATGTGATATGAAATCATGTCCATTGATTAAGTAACAAAATGATCATATATAGTTGCAACAATAATGTTACACAACTTTATTCTAATATGATTTTTTATTTTTTAAAAGCAAGGTATTTTATTGTCAAAAGTCATGAGACTAATCCTCTAAGACGTAGAAATCACCAAAGTAGGTTTTGTCTTTCTTAACAAAGTTATTTTTGTATGTCCAACTAGGAAATCATACCCTTGTCAACATGCTTAAAAAACCTAGTTATCTACTAATTGTGTTGGACCTTGTTGGTCCAAATATGAAATATTAAAAATAAGAATTTTAACAAATGTCATACTCTTTTAGAATATATGAATGGGTGCAAAGAATAAAAAATAATAATAATAAATTCATATAGTCTTAGAAGAGTAATAGATTGTACTTATATGAATAAAGTTTGAAACTAAATAATAATTGTATGATAAAAAATAGAATTTATAAATCTATTAATTACTCATCATTCATGTACTAGTTATAAATTGCTTGTTAAATATTTTTTTAATGTAATATGATACTATTTAAATTTATATAGATACACTTTTATTTTTTTAAAATATTATTGAAAAAATAGGTAATACTTTAAATAATTTATGTTTTATAAACAATATTTAAATTTCATATCATTGGACGAGATAGCAAGTTTTAAACTTTTTAACTAAACAACTAATAGCTTATTTAAAATAAATAGTAAACAACTTATACATTTAATTTAAAAATACCTTTTAAGAAGAAAACAAAAGTGGGTAAACATATACTTATAACACTTTTTAAAATTCTACTTGGTGTTGCATTTGAACCGTTAATTCTTAACTTATTCTTTTTTATTTTTCCATTTTTACCCCCACTTTCTTTTTAGAATTCTTATTCTATCCTTCTTATGTTTAGAAATTCTTGACACATTTTGACTCTCACTATCATTATATAATTATATTACAAATTCATTTATATAACATTTAAAATGAAGTCATTATGGTATCTAAAATTATTCCTTTTCTCTCATTTTATTCCCTATTTTCACGCGCGGTGTGAAAGAAACAAAAGTAACCAAATTTGTCTAAGTTTCTTTTAGGAGTAATCCAAGCTGTTCTTAAATTCAAAAAGTAAAAAATAAAAACATCATATTTAAATGATCCCTTATTGGCTACTTATTGCAAGAAAAACTGAGGCATAAAAGTCTGAAAAGTAAAATTCCTCACTCAACAGAAGAAAAACTAACTGCTTTGCCAAATTAGGACAATTCAGGTGGAATCCCAAAGGAAACTTCCCCAGCTATCTTCATTCCACTTTAAGCTCAAAGTGTACATTACAACTTTCATTACATTACAATTCAAGTGTTCAATTACTGATATTCGATGCAACCTATCGCAATTCCTATCTATCTTCCTTAACATTCTCTTTCTACTCTCCCATGAAAAACCTTCCATTACTCAACATTCATAATTCAAGTGCAATAAAAGTCCAAATTACTTAGAAACTGCCTACTCTACTTACTTACTTACTCATAAGGTAGGTAGGTAGCAATCGGATTTTTTTTATTTTTATTTTTTATGAATACTAAAAACTTGATATTTATAAAAATTATAAAATAAAAAATAAAAATCAAACCAAATTAGAGGCATGGGGGTCACGGTGACGCTGGTCTTGAGTTTTAGTAGTGCTAACAGCGACAATGATGGTGGCACGACAAATCGGACAATTGGAGTGGTTACTGAGCCACATGTCAATGCAAGAAGAGTGAAAGGAGTGTTTGCACGCGCTCAGCTGCCGGACTTCTTCGCCGTCGGCGAACGCCGACAGGCACACCGGGCACTCGCCGCCCATTTCCTTCGCGTGCGCCTCCTTTAGGTACTTCACGCCGCCGTCGACGGCGGGGATTTCGATTTCGTGGTGGTCGGACGGCTCCGACATGACGGAGGAATCGCCGGCGGATGGTTCCCTGCGGCGGCGCGTGGGGCACCCGAAGGCGAAGATGAAGGTGTAGATTAGCGCCGGGATGGTGACGACGGCGAGGAGTGCGAGGAGGAATTCGAGAGGGGACAGATCGACGGAGCTGGGAGTTCCGGTGAATGGCGGCGGCGGAGGGAAGGGGAGGACGGTGATCTGGAAGGCGGAGTTTGGAGCTCCGGCGAAGGGAGGCGGCGGAGGAAAGGGGATGACGTTTATTTGGCCGGCGAAGCGAGGCGGCGGAGGGAGGGGGAGCGGTGGTGGCGCAGCGATGACGGTGGGGGAGTTTTGCATTGTGCCAGAGGAAGAGTGTGGAGGGATTATAATTATTATTATTAATAATATTAATATTGTCATGGGTGTTAGGTTTTGTTTGGAAACTTTTTCAGATTTTGACTTTTTTTTTTTTTTGCTGGGTTTGTGTTTTTTGGTTGGTTTTATTTATTTACTGGGGAAAAAAGGTGGTTGAAAATGGTTGTTAGGGGAATGAAAAGGATTGGATGTTGAGTTCAGTTGTGAATTCTTGAAAGCAATAATTGGTTTGGGTGAGTGATGAGTGATGAGTGATGAGGATGGGAATGGAAAAATTTTGGTTGAATGATATCAGGACAAAGAAGTCATAGCTGGACCCTTTTGTCACACTAGTTAGATTGTTTTTTTCTCTCTTTTTCTTTTTATATTTAGCTTGTTTTTTTTTTTAATCTTTCTTTTTATTTTCTTACTACTAAACGAAAAGTATGTAATATGATTGGGTGCAATAAAATTAAAGAAAAAGAAAGTAATTTTTTTAAGTTCAATTAATCATTTAATCTTCATATATGAACATTTTTTTATTAATTTTTATGCATAGAGATTTTATATGTTAGTCTTTATTTAAATAAATTTTTTATCTTTTAATCTTTGTTATGGTTGAAATATAACGTTAACTTTTTAAAGATGTGAATTTGTGGAATTTAGTTGTATGTATTATCAATGTGATAACATGATTATTTTAATAATTTAATTATTCATTTGATTGTTTTATTTATCTAAATTTTAGATTTGAGTATTTATATTTATTCAAATTTTGTATTTTAGTTTTAATACTAATAAATTCTATATTTTACTCTTTGTATAAGTAAAAATTTATGTTTTAATTTTTCTCAACAATTGTCACGTAACTCTTTTAATATTAAAAATGAATTATCACAATTTAAGTTGATTTGAATTTAAGAATTAGTTGATTTAAATCGATTTAAATTTGTTCGTTTTTGTAAAAAAAAAATTGATAACTTGAATCAAATTAACTCAATCATATTTAAATTGATTTAGATCGGATTATCAAATTTCCTAATAAAATAATAAAAATTAAAAATAAGAAAAAAAAATAGAATCATAACACTTAATTATATATTTTATCATTCAACTATTATCATTTAGTAAATTTTTATATTCAAATTTTATTTTTGCTCATTTTATGACACAAATTTTTAATTTTCACAAAATTTACTATTCAACTTTTTTTTATTGCGCATTTTAACATTATATTTTCAATTTTTTCACATTTTATCATTAAATTAGTAACAATTCATTTGATCATTTCATTTACCTAAACTTCAGGTTTTAATTTTTGTACTTATCCAAACTTTGCATTTTAGTTTCAATACTTATAAATTATACATTTTACTCTTTGTACGAGTAATTTTTTTATGTTTTAACTCTATCATCAATTATCAAGTAACTCTTTTTAAATTAAAAATGAATTACCACAAGTTGGCTTGGTTCGAATTTAGAAAATATGTTGATTTAAATCGATTCATGTTAATTAATTTGAATTGATTCATTTTTTTTATAAAAAAATTGACAACTTGAACCAAATTAACATCATCACATTTGAATTGGTTTGGATAGGGTCATTAAGTTTCCTAATAAAATAAAAAAAATTAAAAATAAGAAATAAATAGAAAAATAATAAAGAAAAATAGAATTATAAGACTTAATTATATATTTTATCATTTAACTATTATAATTTCACAAATTTTACTCCTCAAATTTTATTTTTGCTCATTTTACAACACATGTTTTCAATTTTTGCAAATTTTACTATCCAACTTTTTTTATTACACATTTTAACATCATATTTTTTATTTTTTCACATTTTATCATAAAATTAGTAACAAAACGACGTTGTTTCACAAAAATTAGTAACAAAATGATGTTGTTTTGTTTTCTCTTTAACTCTATTTTAATCATTGATAAAATTCACAAAAATTGAAAACTCAAATGGTGAAATTCACAAAAAGAAAAACTCAAGTGCTAAAATTTACAAAATGATAAAAGTTGTATAGTAAAATATGCAATTAAGCCAAATCATAATAAAATGAAAAAAAATAATGAATAATATACTTTATAGTAGTTGAGTATCTTGTAATTCAATTGTTGCTAGGTAAGCATACAATGGTAGAGTCACTCAGTCTTTGAGGTTTTATGAATAGTGTTAAAGATTGTCAACTAGTATAATGAATTTAACTTTGTAAGTATATTGATTGTTTATGTAAAGAATAAAGGGAGAAAAGAGAGAGAAAGAAAGGAGATAAGAAGCAAAAGAAAAGAAAGAACAAGCAAGAGGGGACTTCATTGTCAAAAATTGCCTCTAATAGTGGTATATATTGGAACCATCTTTGTTTTCAAATTTTTGTTAGTTTAACACCCATTAGAGAATTTATAACAATTTTACACCACCAATATTAATTTTGTTATAGTCATAGAGTATCAAAGTTAATGAAGTTACTTGATAATTAATTAATGACAAGAAAAAAAAAATTGTTCATGTAGGAACTAAAATGTATAAGTTTTAGGTATAAGGACTAATGCAAAGTTTGAACTAAGTATAGGCACTAAAACACAAAGTTCGGAAAAGTATATAAATCAAATGAGTAATTAAATTATCAATTTTTTCACTTAACATACCAATGATGTACATAAGTGGACCTACAAGGCTATGTCAACAAAAATTTAAAAATATTATTTTTAACTAATGACATGGATTAAAAGATTAAAAATATATATTCATACAAAGACTAAAATGTAGAGTTTCTATTTATAGGACTAAAAAATGTTTTTGTACAAGTTGTTTACTTTTAATTGTTCTTTTTTTTTCATCTTCTTTTTATCTTTGAGTTTTAATTTACATTTTCATTTTTTATTTTTATTTCATTTCTCTTTTGTCTTATTCCTTTTATAATTCAAATTTCACTTTATGATTCTAGTAGTTAAATTCAATCTACAATTCATTTAATTACATATGTAACATTTCAAGGTCATTAACTTTTCAAGCACTTAGTTTTAAATTTGTATTCTTCTTGTTCTAGTTAATTTTTTAACTTGAATTTATTTTATTTTTTTTGGCTAAAATATACTTTTAATCTTTTACATTTTTTTGTTATATTTAGTTTGGTCTTATATCTTTTAAAATGTTTAATTTAGTTCTTTATATTTTAAAAATGAATCAAAATGGTCTTTCTGAAACAATGATCATCGTTTATTTTATTTTGGAACATGATTTTGAATTTTTTTAACTAATTTGAGATGTGAAACTTGTCTCGTTAGATTCATGTATATAAGTATAGAACCTAATTAGAACCAACAATGACCATAGACCCTAAAGTACAAAAATAAAAAATGTCAAAAGGATTGCTAAGTTCCACTTTGTCTTTAGGCTTCATTTATTGTTTATGACTAACTTGACTTGGTTTTCTAGAGTCTCCTTTACTATTATTTCATGTTTATGTTAGAAGTAGAATTGCTCAAGATTCCCATGAGAGAAAATACATCTTCACTTGTCAATTGTTCTAATCAAAACTTAAAAGCTATGATGAATTCATTTATATATTTGCTCACAATTGAGTAGTGAACCTTAACAAAAAGCTTCACATGCTCTTAATCATTGATGGTTTTGTTTGTTTCAATGTCATCACTTCAAACCTCATTTCAAACCTCATATCTTGATATAGTATTGTGACCTACTATCCCATGTGCAAAAATTGTTCGAGAAAAATCTCACAATAAATGTTCACCATTGGTCACCTTTAGTTGGTGAGCTTCAATAAAAAATTAGGAAGAGTAACAATTCTTTATTTAGTTCAATAAAACCTAAGAAAAAAGAAGTTAGATAAAAAAAAAAAAGTACTTTTATATTGTTGTTTGGATAGGAAGAGAAAGAGAAAATAAAGTGTGACACCCACAAACCTTATGTTTTTTACCTCACAAGATTTACATGTATTAATGGCAAATATATTTTTCTTTGCAAGAAAAAATTATTTTCTTCTCCTCTACCTTTTTATCGGACCAAATAAATAGAAAAAAAAAACTCAACTTTTCTTTATCTTTAACTTATTTTTTACTTCCTTGAATTGAAACTCTCTAAAAATCTTTTTATTTTTTTTCTCTCTTTTCTTCTATTTTTTTCTACCCTACTTTTTTTCTCTTTTTTTTTTTCTCTTTTTATCCGAACAATACTACATAATTCTAATATGTAATAGCACAACAAATATCTAAAATTTAAGTTGCAATATAACATATAAAGTTAATAAAAGAATATAATTGAAAACTTTTTGTTAATTATATTATTATTATATTATATATCTGTGTTATAATTATATTCTCTTTGTTTCTTTTTAATTGTCATATTTATTATAAAATTTTGTTTGTATTTATTTATCAATTTCAAAGTTTAAAATAACATTAATTACTCTTTTATTAATTATACCTTACTTTTTACCTAATCTTTATAGTTAATTTGTATTGTACATACATTTATTATGAAGTGTAAATAAAAAAAGATAAAAATAAAAAATCTATAATTATTTAATTATAATAAAAATTATTATATTAATTTTTTTATTCTTACATAAAATCTTAAAAGACAAATTAAAAAAAATGAAAGTGGTATATATTAATATAATTGAAAGCTTTTCTTATCATATCTCTAAGTAAGAGAAGGACTGACAAACACACATCAAATAAGAAAAACCAAATACATGTGTATCTATATTTCTATAATTTTTAAAAAAGCTTGGGGTAGTGGCTCCCCTATCACAACAATTCACCGGCTTGGCCACCTTCATTGGCACATGCACTCACACTTTTGCTATGTTTCCTAACATGCAAAACCATTCAAGGGCTTATGCCACACTACATATTTGTCATCCAAGCATTTCCAAAGCTTGTGGCCGCATGGAGGATCAAATCATCAGAGAGAAAATACATTACTTGATTTTGAAGTGTTCGTTCAAACTTGATGCTTTTGTGTCCAATTATTTGGTTATTGTGTACTCCAAGTGTGCAAAAGATGAGTGCATGCAAGGTGTTCGATGGAATGACTGTGGAAGACACACTGGCTCTAAATGTCGTTGGTGTTGGGTACGGTCAAGAAGGTGTTGCAAATTTGGCACAAAGTTTACTGGGAAGTATGAAGTTGATGGGTTTGAAACCAAATGTGTTCATTCGACTATTTGGATAAGCTTATAAAAAATATTTTTAAAAAATAAAATAAAAAAATGAATGAATTTTTCTATAAGATAGAATTAGTTTATATAAAAATTTAAAATTATATTTTAAACAAGTTATATAGAAGAGCTTGTACAAATTAGTTTATACAAAATTTTAATTTATGAAGCAACTTATTCCATTATCTTCTTTTTATAAGTGCTTATAGAGGAGTTTGCTCCAATAAATCCTTGGAACTTTTTGATGTGCTTAATTATATTTTTAATTTCACAAATTAAAACGTATGTTTTTGTTAGTCTCTTAAATAAAAATTTATATTTTTAACTTTTTATATTTAAAAATATTTTTTTAACCTTTTGTTAAAATTTAAAAAAATAAAAAAAATAACATTTTTTTAGTTTCTCAAATTTTAGAAGAGAGAAAAAAAAGTATATTTTGAATTTGAGAGATTAAAAAATATAAATTTTTTTAAAAGATAAAAAAATAGATTTCTTTATTTGTGGGACTAAAAATATATTAAGTATCTTTGTTATCTAATTTTTTTTTTTAAAAAAAAGGTAATCAAGCAATGGTGTTTGGACTTCATTTTAAAGATGGATTATAGTAGCGTAAGGCATAATAGACGTAGAGTTGAGGTAGCTCAAAGGAGGCAAAGCCATGCATGATGCGAGATTGAGAGCATGATTGAGTAATTAACTTATTTTTAATTTTTCTTCAATTTAAAAGACATTTATATTACTCAGCATGTTGAGTTGGATAGATAATTGGTAAAGTTTTATTACATGTCAGTGTAAAGAAGTTTTACAGTGATAATAAATATCGATTAAACTTATTTAATGAAGAAGAAAAAGTTTTTTTTTTCATTAAATGAGGTAGAAAAGTTTTACTTCCACTTATTTGTAAATTAATATTTATAAAAATATTTTAGAATAAATCATAATAATAGTTTCAATTTTTTTAAATTATATAAAAATTCTTATTTTTAAAATTATTTCAGCAACTTCTCTTGCAGAGAATGTTAATGTAAAATATAATGAACTATCAATATAATTTTTTAAATATTAAAAAAAATTAGTATAATATATAAAAATGTGTAATTATAATATTTTTAAAAATTAAAAATAATAAAAATAATAATATTAAGTGTACTTTATATAATATATAAAAAATGTCACCATAATTTTTTTTAATATTTATAATAATTATTTTAAAAATTATATTTAAGATTATTTTAATTAATAATATATAAATCTTTATTGTGACAATATATAAAATTAAACTCATTATATATTTATCATCAATAATCATTAGAGACTTTAACAACTGTACACGTAATTATAAGAGAAAAGATTTATTTTCATCTATGAAGGTGACGACCTTTTATTATCACTTTTCATATTTAGCATTTGCATGAAGACAATCTGTCAGAGAGAGTGTGTGTAGGGATGTTACTAATATTTTTCTTCGATGAATTGAAAATGGAAAAGTCCATAAATCATAAAAATGTAATAGGGTGGTCATAATAGAAATCAAGAAAATGCTTTTACTAAAATATCACTCACATATCAACTATGAGTGCGAATATATCTCCATTTATTTTAAGGAATAGTATATTATTCTTTATATTTTAAAGTAATAATCTTGTGAAGTTATGATACGTTATTAAAAAATACTTTTAGTTTTTTTAATTTTTATTGTAATAAATTATTTTACTATTCAGCAATAACAAATATATTATATTATATTATTTATTAACTTATTTTTGTGATTGATGTTTTTTTAATAAAAGTATTAATAGTTTATCTTAATTATATTTAGGAATATTATTATAAAAAATAGTTTAAAAAATAAAAAACTATTATTTAAAAAAAAATCAAAAAACTATTATTTTAAACTAGAAAGAGTAGTAACTTACATTGTAATTAATAATATTTAATAAAAATAACATTTACTTGTGTGTAGAAAAATTGTGTCTTCATAATTTATTAGAAATTATTTAATTTTTTTAGCTTTCAACTAATGTTTTAAATTTTAATTAATTTTTAATCTATTTTTGATAAACATAACATATAACTATTTATAGAACTCGTACAATATGTACTAATATGTAATGGATTTTTATAACATTAGTTTAGAGAAATAATTCTCAAATAAAAATTATTTATCTCCTTAAAATGCGTATTAAAAATTAAGAGAATCCTTGCATTAAGAATAGTAATTTTAGCTTAATTGAGTTTATTTTCTTTTCACCATCTCAACAACTTGCTGCTAGTGGGAACTTTTCTTGTGACAATATGCATACATGAAGTATCAACTTAGCGCAAACTCCAAAAAAGATTTTACAAAAACTGGTTTCAAACACTACCTTATTTTGTTAGAGATTTGTCACAGTTTTTTTTTTTTTTTTGTTTTATTTTAAAAAGTTATAATATTATCCCACTATTTTTTTTTTGTTAATATCAGTTTTAAGGGTATACAAGTGAAAATTTTATATTATTAAAAAGAAAATATTTATTAAATTAAAAATACAAAGGTTATATTTCTTTTTTACCCCATAATAACATTTCCTTTATTTTATTAACAATAGCCTTACGCTGATATTAATAAATCACTTTCATAACATTTTTCCTTTTGTATTTCAAATACTTCAATTGCAAGAAATTTTTGGGCTTTTTATATCATCTTCTTTATAATAAACCATCAATTTTGCCTTGTATGCTATGCAAAAATTAACCTGATGTTATCAAATTAGCTTTCTAAATAATTTTTTTTTATTAAATTAGTTCTCAAATATTGAAATGTTACATACTATTCATAATCTTTCAATTTTTTCACAAGATTAATTTCCTAACTGTATAATTGAAGCACTCTAATGGTTTTTTCTAAGTAGCATTTAACATAAAATATTAATTGTAAATCTCAGTATGTATATTTTTATTATAGGTGTTCATGTATTAAATGGAACATTTTACAAGAGAAATTATTTTATTCATTTTAATTATCAATTTGAAAATAAATTTTTATATACCTCCTTGTACTCTTAAAGTGACACGAATTTTATCTAATAATTATATAGATATTCATTTTTTTTTATCATAAATACAAACCTGTTGGTTCTTGGTTTAACTTATATGAATTTAATGTTGAAATATAGGTATCAAGAGATCTAACTCATTTGTTAGAGAATAATGCGTGAAGTATTATAAACTTATAATTAGTGTCTTTTATTATTACGAATTAAAAAAAAAATTAGGGTGTAGGTTTGACAAGTGAAGGTGCAAGAAGCAATGGTTGTGTCATTGCAAGGCTAACTATAGTGGACAATGATGAGTGATGGTGAGAATGGTGGAGGGCTATTGTGTAACTTGGGTGAAATGGAGGATGCAGAGTTAACTTTTATAGGGGTTATATGAAACGAGTGGCTTGGATGATAGCCTTTCGTGTCTCCAATTATGCATCTACCTTAAATACGACATATATTTCTAGGCATACCCCTTTGTCTCATTGTTAAAAGTTCAATTGTTGAAGTTTATTTTATCTTATTGTCAATTCACATGGATCTCCATCGTAACTGCTAGGGAGAAAGCCCATCTCCAAGAAAAGGAAAAATGATTAAAATCTCATTAAACAATAAAATGAAAGTTTTCACTTTTTCTCTCTAGGCTCTATCTTTTTAATGAATCGAAGGGGAATTTTTTTTTTTTTTGTACACGATAGTTAAAAGTTTGGATTTGAGTTGGGTAATATGGTTGTGAAATACAAGATATATTTTTTTATTTAATATTTTAATTCTCCTTACATTTTATATTTTTTTATTGGAGCATAGTTGAATAGTGTATATTTGATTTTATAAATATATTTTCTCTATTCTATTTTATATGATATTTTAGTAAAAAAATGTTTTAAATTAATTATCATTTTATAAAATT